>OZ024759.1:3583045-3638045 GCA_964016885.1 Eledone cirrhosa | reverse complement strand
TGCAGGTCTAAATTCCATAGTTGTAATAGAATCTGATGTCAGAGGTGGTGGAGATGGTACATTTTGGTCTTCAACAGTGAAAATGCCTCCATTTCTTTCAACAATGAATTCTGTGCATTTCTTGGGTCGTCAGTAACCTGGCTTGTGTGGAGATTGTGAAGAGGACCAACTGAAGAGTGAGGTCTCTGCTTTGAATGTACATATTTCCAGGACACCATACTGTCAGGGTTGGATGCTATGTGCAGTTAAGATAATGTAGTCTTAGATACACTATGCCTGATAGCCACTAATACTAACTACTGTACTGTATATTAGATAATGTAGTCCTAGATACACTATGCCTGATAGCCACTAATACTAACTACTGTACTGTACATTAGATAATGTAGTCCTAGATACACTATCTCTGATAGCCTCTAATACTGATTACTGTACTGTACATTATGTAATGTAGTCCTAGATACACTATGTCTGGTAGCCACTAATACTAACTACTACACTGTACAATAGGTAATGTATTCCTAGATACACTATGCCTGATAGCCAGTAATACTAACTACTATATTGTACATTAGATAATGTATTCCTAGATACACTATGTCTGATAGCCAGTAATACTAACTACTATATTGTACATTAGATAAGGTAGTCTTAGATACACTATGTCTGATAGCCACTAATACTAACTACTGTACTGTACATTAGGTAATGTAGTCCTAGATACACTGTCTGATAGCCACTAATACTAACTACTGTACTGTACATTAGATAATGTAGTCCTAGATATACTATGTCTGATAGCCACTAATACTAACTACTGTACTGTACATTAGATAATGTAGTCCTAGATACACTATGTCTGATAGCCACTAATACTAACTACTGTACTGTACATTAGATAATGTAGTCCTAGATACACTATGTCTGATAGCCACTGATACTAACTACTGTATTGTACATTAGATAATGTAGTCCTAGATACACTATGTCTGATAGTCACTAATACTAACTACTGTACTGTACATTAGATAATGTAGTCCTAGATACACTATGTCTGATAGCCAGTAATACTGACTACTGTACTGTACATTAGATAATGTAGTCCTAGATATACTATGTCTGATAACCACTAATACTAACTACTGTACTGTACATTAGATAATGTAGTCCGAGATACACTATGTCTGATAGTCACTAGTATTTACATAGTTCACAGGGAGATTCAGCGAGACAAAACGTGTGACATGCCTTCCTTTTTAAATACATATAGAATCCATCTTATATTATAATGCGTCTGGGTATTTCATTGACACGTGTACCGTTGACATTGTTCTCAGAGAGATTCAGTGTGACAATTCTATGTAACAACGTTACCCTATAATTACTGGTACAACTTATTAGTTTTGCCAGCTGGGAGAAATGTTTTGTTCAAGGGGCCAACGCACAGACTACCCGGTCTCACGAACCATACGTTCTTGAATTACGCGCTATCACCGCGTAAACCCGGTTTCCTCCACACAAAATACACCAGAATAATTTAATCCGGATTAATTCACGAACAAGATTTACAATAAGTCGCTGAGAGTGATCTCCCTTGGCTGACTTTACAATCTTTACTTTTTCCATTAGAAATGAATTTGTTTCATGTCCGACTGAAAGACTCTGGAGTTTTTACCTGTCTGGGGTTTAATTAATGAGGAATTTTGAGGTATTTATAACAATTATTAATTATTTCATTACTGAGATATCATTTGAAGGATTTACTGAAGTTTTTAATTATTAATTATTTTATTAGTAACTTAACATGTGGTTCTTGTATAAAATTATGTTGGAAGATTTTTAAGAAGAAGCTATGTAACCGGACCCCGTAAAATAGAATCCCTGGCTATGTAGCCGGTAAGAGTGTCAAACACCATGTGTTGCAGCCCTTTATGGTCTGAGTTAAGACAATTTAAAATCTTTTCCACCATCAATTGTTAAAAAACAAGTTAAAGTCATTTTGTCGTCCATTTTAACTTACGTTACACTTTAGTTATATATACATCTACTGTGTTACATACACACACATCTACTGTCTTACATACACACACATCTACTGTCTTACATACACACACATCTACTGTGTTACATACACACACACCTACTGTGTTACATACACACACATCTACTGTGTTACATACACACATCTACTGTGTTACATATACAGAGATCTACAGTGTTACATACACACACATCTATTGTGTTACATACACACACATCTACTGTGTTACATACACACACATCTACTGTGTTACATGCACACATCTACTGTCTTAGATACACACACATCTACTGTCTTACATACACACATCTACTGGGTTACATACACATACATCTACTGTGTTACATACACACATCTACTGGGTTATATACGCACACATCTACTGGGTTACATACACACACATCTACTGTGTTACATAAACACACGTTTCTACTGTGTTATATACACACACATCTATTGTGTTACATACACACACATCTACTGTGTTACAGACACACACATCTAATGTGTTACATACACACACATCTACTGTGTTACATACAAACACATCTACTGTGTTACATACACACACATCTACTGTGTTACATACACACACATCTATTGTGTTATATACACACACATCTATTGTGTTACACACATCTACTGGGTTACATACACTCACATCTACTGAGTTACATACACTCACATCTACTGTGTTACATACACACACATCTACTGTGTTACATACACACACATCTACTGTGTTACATACACACACATCTACTGTGTTACATACACACACACCTACTGTATTACATACACACACATCTACTGTGTTACATACACACATCTACTGTGTTACATATACAGAGATCTACAGTGTTACATACACACACATCTATTGTGTTACAATACACACATCTACTGTGTTACATACACACATCTACTATGTTACATACACACACATCTACTGTGTTACATACACACACATCTACTGTGTTACATACACACACATCTGTGTTATATACACACACATCTATTGTGTTACATACACACACATCTACTGTGTTACACACATCTACTGTGTTACATACACAAACATCTACTGTGTTATATACACACACATCTACTGTGTTACATACACACATCTACTATGTTACATACACACATCTACTGTGTTACATACCCACATCTACTGTATTACATACACACACATCTACTGAGTTACATACACATACATCTACTGGGTTACATACACACACATCTACTGAGTTACATACACACACATGTACTGTGTGATATACACACATCTACTGTGTTATATACACACACATCTACTGTGTTACACACACACACACATCTACTGTGTTACACACACACACACATCTACTCATACATATTCATAAATAGACACAATACAAAATATTTATTACATACACACACATCTATGTAATGATTGAGGAATGAATTGGCTGGTGAAACGCTATAGCGATGTGTGTGTTGCGTACCTTTAAGGTTTACCGGCTTCGTAGCCTGTTCGAAGATTTTATTATAATTATGAACCTCGTATTTCAATTAATTATGAATAATTTGGGCTATTTATCACAATTGTTAGTTAATTACTAACATAGTAACATAACATATGGTTGTTATATAGAATTTCGTTGGAAGACTTTAATTTAGATAGGAACCATTTCCATATAACGAGAACCTATTTTGGCTGGGTTTCTACCAAAATGGTTAATGAAGAATTTTGAACAATTTACTAAAATTATTATATCATTACTAAGATAATGTGTGAATACACAATTATATGTGTATATATATATATATATATAGTAATAATAATAAAATTGAAGACTAAAATCCAAAGAGGGCTCAATAAGGATAAATATATATCAAATATATAAGAACTGTAGAGAAAATATTTATTAAAATAACAGATTAATATATATATGCACGTATGGATTCACCGAATATTTATTATAATATTTATTATAATGTTTGTAAACAAACATCCCGTATTAAGCCGTAGTGTCTAGCAACCACCGTTGCTCGTTTGTTCAACACTGACAAAGGAACGCTGTACTAGTTTCAAGCTTGTTAGCTATCGTCAGCAACGTATACCTTCCTGCCAGATTGTTGAACGTATATACTTACCTTATGCATATTAACGGGCTACAAACGAGCAACGGTGGTTGCTAGACACTACGGCTTAATACGGGATGTTTGTTTACAAACACACCGAGCATTATAATAAATATTCGGTGAATCCATATGTGCATATATATATGTGTGCATGTATGTATATATATATATACATACTACTGTACGTCGGTATGCATATATGTGTGTACGTGTACATACTTATATTTAAGTAACAGCCGTACTAAGAGTGGGAAATGAAATATCGTTTCATCTTTTCCGTTTATATATATATATATATATATATATATATATATGTATATATATAAATATATAAATATACATATGAAATGTAATGTATAAATAACATTTTCTTCTTGTCTCCCACCCTTCAGTTCATTCATCCATATATCTATAATCGCCCAGAATCCAAATCCTACTTCATAATTGCTATTCTATAATTCTGTCTGACTGTTCTAAATAATCTTCTCCTCGCTAACTACCCCATACCCCTCCCTCCCCCACTCTCCACCTTTATTATTTGGACCAATCACAAGTCAACGGCCTATGCTATCACTTCTGGTTACTTTTCGATATGATGGATGGACTAAGTAATTTCTGGAGAGTCTGAAGAATCTGGACACTCGAAGACAATGCCAAAGATAACGACAAATTCACGTCATGCTGCCGGACGAAAGGGCAAGGCCTCCTCCTCTTTGTTGCGGCCGCGGATGGCCAACATAACCCCAACCCCATCCCCCTCACCCCTCCCTGCGCTCTACCCACCAAACGCAATCCAAAACTTCAGAGTTGGTACCATGAATGTAGGCACCTTAAAAGGCCGCTCTAACGAGGTTGTAGAAATGCTTGAACGTAAGGAGGTTGATGTTTGCTGTATCCAAGAGATCAGGTGGAGGGGCGGGTCTGCTAGATTCATTGTGGGTAAAAACGATGCTATAAGCTTTTCTGGCTGGGAAATGACAATGGGCTGGGTGGGGTAGGAATCATGTTAGCAGAAAAATGGGTGGATAAGATAATAGACGTAAATAGAGTGAATGACAGAATAATTAAAATAAGACTTGTTCAAAATAGTACTACTGTGACAGTAATATCTGCGTACGCGCCCCAATCCGGACTGCCTGGCGCTATAAAAGACAGATTCTATGAGACACTGATGCTCACTACCTCCCAAATAACCGACAGTGACTATATAACTATTGCTGGCGACCTAAATGGTCACATTGGACAACATTGTGACGGTTATGACGGAATCCACGGAGGCTATGGGTTTGGTACTAGAAATGAGGAAGGCTCCAGAACCCTGGAATTCTGTGACGCAAATAGGCTAACTATCTGTAACACTAACTTCAAAAAACGAGACAATCGCTTGATCATCTACAGATCAGGGGAACATACCAGCCAGGTAGATTATATCCTTACCAGAAGACGTGACAGAGTGTCTGTTGTAAACACTAAATCCCTCCCCCATGAAGAAAGCACCTCCCAACATAGACTGATAATTAGCGACCTCATAGTCAGGACGAGACGTACTCGACAGCAGAAGAGGACTATCCTCAAGAGAAAAATATGGAAGCTAAAGGACCCCACAGCCAGAAATAAATTTCAAAGCATATTACTTGATGCTTTCGACAGTAAGGAAGAGCATTTAGAGTCGGACAATATAGAGGGACAGTGGGACACAGACACTGTAGACACTGACACTGTAGACACAGAAACTGTAGACACACAGACACTGTAGACACACAGACACTGTAGACACACAGACACTGTAGACACACAGACATTGTAGACACACAGACATTGTAGACACACAGACACTGTAGACACAGACACTGTAGACACAGACACTGTAGACACAGACACTGTAGACACAGACACTGTAGACACACAGACATTGTAGGCACACAGACACTGTAGACACACAGACACTGTAGACACACAGACACTGTAGACACAGACACTGTAGACACAGACACTGTAGACACACAGACACTGTAGACACACAGACACTGTAGACACACACACTGTAGACACACAGACATTGTAGACACACAGACACTGTAGACACAGACACTGTAGACACACAGACATTGTAGGCACACAGACACTGTAGACACACAGACACTGTAGACACACACACACTGTAGACATACAGACACTGTAGACACAGACATTGTAGACACACAGACACTGTAGACACAGACACTGTTGACACAGAAACTGTTGACTAAGACACTGTAGACACACAGACATTGTAGCCACACAGACACACAGACACTGTAGAACCACAGACACTGTAGACACACAGACATTGTAGCCACACAGACACACAGACACTGTAGACACCCAGACACTGTAGACACAGACATTGTAGACACACAGACAATGTAGAGACAGAGACACTGTAGACACAGACACTGTAGACACAGACACTGTAGACAAACAGACACTGTAGACAGACACACGGACACTGTAGACACATATTGTAGACACACAGACACTGTAGACACACAGTCACTGTGGACACAGACACTGTAGACACACAGACACTGTAGACAGACACACGGACACTGTAGACACAGACATTGTAGACACAGACACTGTAGACACACAGACATTGTAGACTCAGACACTGTAGACACAGACACTGTAGACACACAGACACTGTAGACACAGGCATTGTAGGCACAGACACTGTAGACACACATGCATTGTAGACTCAGACACTGTAGACACAGACACACGGACACTGTAGACACAGGCATTGTAGACACACAGACATTGTAGACTCAGACACTGTAGACACAGACACTGTAGACACACAGACACTGTAGACACAGGCACTGTAGACTCAGACACTGTAGACACAGAAACTGTAGACACACAGACACTGTAGACACACAGACACTGTAGACACACAGACACTGTAGACACACAGACATTGTAGACACACAGACATTGTAGACACACAGACACTGTAGACACAGACACTGTAGACACAGACACTGTAGACACAGACACTGTAGACACACAGACATTGTAGGCACACAGACACTGTAGACACACAGACACTGTAGACACACAGACACTGTAGACACAGACACTGTAGACACAGACACTGTAGACACACAGACACTGTAGACACACAGACACTGTAGACACACAGACACTGTAGACACAGACACTGTAGACACACAGACATTGTAGGCACACAGACACTGTAGACACACAGACACTGTAGACACACACACACTGTAGACACACAGACACTGTAGACATACAGACACTGTAGACACAGACATTGTAGACACACAGACACTGTAGACACAGACACTGTTGACACAGAAACTGTTGACTAAGACACTGTAGACACACAGACATTGTAGCCACACAGACACACAGACACTGTAGAACCACAGACACTGTAGACACACAGACATTGTAGCCACACAGACACACAGACACTGTAGACACCCAGACACTGTAGACACAGACATTGTAGACACACAGACAATGTAGAGACACAGACACTGTAGACACAGACACTGTAGACACAGACACTGTAGACACAGACACTGTAGACAAACAGACACTGTAGACAGACACACGGACACTGTAGACACATATTGTAGACACACAGACACTGTAGACACACAGTCACTGTGGACACAGACACTGTAGACACACAGACACTGTAGACAGACACACGGACACTGTAGACACAGACATTGTAGACACAGACACTGTAGACACACAGACATTGTAGACTCAGACACTGTAGACACAGACACTGTAGACACAGACACTGTAGACACACAGACACTGTAGACACAGGCATTGTAGGCACAGACACTGTAGACACACATGCATTGTAGACTCAGACACACGGACACTGTAGACACAGGCATTGTAGACACACAGACATGGTAGACTCAGACACTGTAGACACAGACACTGTAGACACACAGACACTGTAGACACAGGCACTGTAGACTCAGACACTGTAGACACAGACACTGTAGACACAGACACTGTAGACACAGACACTGTACACACACAGACACTATAGACACACAGACATTGTAGACTCAGACACTGTAGACACACAGACATTGTAGACTCAGACACTGTAGACACAGACACTGTAGACACAGTAGACACAGACACTGTAGACACAGACACTGTAGACACACATACACTGTAGACACAGGCATTGTAGACACACAGACACTGTAGACACACAGACGCTGTAGACATACATACGTTGTATATACAGTCACTGTAGACACACAGACACTGTAGAAACACAGACATTGTAGACACACAGACACTGTAGACACACAGACACTGTAGACACAGACACTGTAGACACAGACACTGTAGACACTGTAGACACAGACACTGTAGACACACAGACATTGTAGACACAGACAGTGTAGACACACAGACACTGTAGACACACAAACATTGTAGACACACAGACACTGTAGACACACAGTCACTGTAGACACAGACATTTTTGACACACAGACACTGTAGACACAGACACTGTAGACACACAGACATTGTAGACACAGACACTGTAGACACAGAAACACTGTAGACACACAGACACTGTAGACACACAGACATTGTAGACACACAGACACTGTAGACACACAGTCACTGTAGACATTTTAGACACACAGACACTGTAGACACAGACATTGTAGACACACAGACACTGTAGACAAAGGCATTGTAGACACACAGACACTGTATATACAGTCACTGTAGACACACAGACACTGTAGACACACAGACACTGTAGACACACAGACATTGTAGACACACAGACATTGTAGACACACAGACATTGTAGACACACAGACACTGTAGACACACAGACACTGTAGACACAGACACTGTAGACACACAGACACTGTAGACACAGGCATTGTAGACACAGAGACACTGTAGACACACAGTCACTGTAGACACAGACATTTTAGACACACAGACACTGTAGACACAGACACTGTAGACACACAGACATTGTAGACACAGACACTGTAGACACACAGACGCTGTAGACACACAAACATTGTAGACACACAGACACTGTAGACACACAGTCACTGTAGACACAGACATTTTAGACACACAGACACTGTAGACACAGACACTGTAGACACACAGACATTGTAGACACAGACACTGTAGACACACAGACACTGTAGACACACAAACATTTTAGACACACAGACACTGTAGATACAGACACTGTAGACACACAGACATTGTAGACACAGACACTTTAGACACAGACACTGTAGACACAGGCATTGTAGGCACAGACACTGTAGACACACATACATTGTAGACTCAGACACTGTAGACACAGACACACGGACACTGTAGACACAGGCATTGTAGACACACAGACATTGTAGACTCAGACACTGTAGACACAGACACTGTAGACACACAGACACTGTAGACACAGGCACTGTAGACTCAGACACTGTAGACACAGACACTGTAGACACAGACACACGGACACACAGACATTGTAGACTCAGACACTGTAGACACAGACACTGTAGACACAGACACTGTACACACACAGACTCTGTAGACACACAGACATTGTAGACACAGACACTGTAGACACAGTAGACACAGACACTGTAGACACAGTAGACACAGACACTGTAGACACACAGACACTGTAGACACATACACTGTAGACACAGGCATTGTAGACACACAGACACTGTAGACACAGACACTGTAGACACACAGACAATGTAGAGACACAGACACTGTAGACACACAGACACTGTAGACACACAGACGTAGACACACAGACACTGTATACACACATACATTGTAGACACACAGACACTTTAGACACACAAACACTGTAGACAGACAGACAGTGTAGACACACAGACACTGTAGACACAGACACTGTAGACACATATTGTAGACACACAGACATTTTAGACACACAGACACTGTAGACACAGACATTGTAGACACACAGACACTGTAGACACACAGACACTGTATATATAGTCACTGTAGACACCCAGACACTGTAGAAACACAGACACTGTAGACACACAAACACTGTAGACAGACAGACAGTGTAGACACACAGACACTGTAGACACACAAACACTGTAGACAGACAGACAGTGTAGACACACAGACGTAGACACACAGGCACTGTAGACACAGACACTGTAGACACACAGACACTGTAGACACAGGCATTGTAGGCACAGACACTGTAGACACACATACATTGTAGACTCAGACACTGTAGACACAGACACACGGACACTGTAGACACAGGCATTGTAGACACACAGACATTGTAGACTCAGACACTGTAGACACAGACACTGTAGTCACACAGACACTGTAGACTCAGACGCTGTAGACACAGACACTGTAGACACAGACACTGTAGACACAGACACTGTACACACACAGACACTGTAGACACACAGACATTGTAGACTCAGACACTGTAGACACAGACACTGTAGACACAGTAGACACAGACACTGTAGACACAGGCATTGTAGACACACAGACACTGTAGACACACAGACACTGTATATACAGTCACTGTAGACACACAGACATTGTAGACAAACAGACATTGTAGACACACAGACATTGTAGACACACAGACATTGTAGACACACAGACACTGTAGACACACAGACACTGTAGACACAGACACTGTAGACACACAGACACTGTAGACATAGACACTGTAGACACACAGACATTGTAGACACAGGCACTGTAGACACAGGCATTGTAGACACATAAACACTGTAGACAAAGGCATTGTAGACACACAGACACTGTAGACACACAGTCACTGTAGACATTTTAGACACACAGACACTGTAGACACACAGACACTGTAGACAAAGGCATTGTAGACACACAGACACTGTAGACACACAGACACTGTATATACAGTCACTGTAGACACACAGATACTGTAGAAACACAGACACTGTAGACACACAGACACTGTAGACACACAGACACTGTAGACACACAGACATTGTAGACACACAGACATTGTAGACACACAGACACTGTAGACACACAGACACTGTAGACACAGACACTGTAGACACACAAACACTGTAGACACAGGCATTGTAGACACAGAGACACTGTAGACACACAGTCACTGTAGACACAGACATTGTAGACACAGACACTGTAGACACACAGACATTGTAGACACAGACAGTGTAGACACACAGACACTGTAGACACACAAACATTGTAGACACACAGACACTGTAGACACACAGTCACTGTAGACACAGACATTTTAGACACACAGACCCTGTAGACACAGACACTGTAGACACACAGACATTGTAGACACACAGACACTGTAGACACAGAAACTGTAGACACAGACATTTTAGACACACAGACACTGTAGACACACAGTCACTGTAGACACACAGACATTGTAGACACACAGACACTTTAGACACAGACACTGTAGACACTGTAGACACACAGACACTGTAGACACACAGACACTGTAGACACACAGACATTGTAGACATAGACACTGTAGAGACACAGGCACTGTAGATACAGACAATGTAGATACAGACACTGTAGACACACAGACACTGTAGACACACAGACATTGTAGACACACAGACATTGTAGACACACAGACATTGTGGACACACAGACACTGTATACACACAGACACTGTAGACACAGACACTGTAGACACACAGACACTGTAGACACAGACACACAGACACTGTAGACACACAGACACTAGATACAGACACTGTAGACACACAGACAATGTAGAGACACAGACACTGTAGACACACAGACACTGTAGACACACAGACACTGTAGACACAGACACTGTAGACACACAGACATTGTAGACACACAGACGTTGTAGACACACAGACATTGTAGACACACAGACATTGTAGACACACAGACATTGTAGACACACAGACACTGTAGACACACAGACACTGTAGACACACAGACACTGTAGACACAGACATTGTAGACACACAGACATTGTAGACACACAGACATTGTAGACACACAGACACTGTAGACACACAGACATTGTAGACACACAGACACTGTAAACACACAGACACTGTAGACACACAGACACTGTAGACACGCAGACATTGTAGGCACACAGACATTGTAGGCACACAGACATTGTAGGCACACAGACACTGTAGACACACAGACACTGTAGACACACAGTCACTGTTGACACACAGACATTGTAGGCACACAGACACTGTAGACACACAGACACTGTAGACACAGACACTGTAGACATAGACACTGTAGACACACAGACACTGTAGACACACAGACACTGTAGACACAGACACTGTAGACACACATACACTGTAGACACAGGCATTGTAGACACACAGACACTGTAGACACACAGACACTGTAGACACACAGACACTGTATATACAGTCACTGTAGACACACAGACACTGTAGAAACACAGACACTGTAGACACACAGACACTGTAGACACACAGACATTGTAGACAAACAGACATTGTAGACACACAGACATTGTAGACACACAGACATTGTAGACACACAGACATTGTAGACACACAGACACTGTAGACACACAGACACTGTAGACACAGACACTGTAGACACACAGACACTGTAGACACAGACACTGTAGACACACAGACACTGTAGACACACAGACATTGTAGACACAGGCACTGTAGACACAGGCATTGTAGACACAGAAACACTGTAGACAAAGGCATTGTAGACACACAGACACTGTAGACACACAGACATTGTAGACACACAGACACTGTAGACACACAGTCACTGTAGACATTTTAGACACACAGACACTGTAGACACAGACATTGTAGACACACAGACACTGTAGACAAAGGCATTGTAGACACACAGACACTGTAGACACACAGATACTGTATATGCAGTCACTGTAGACACACAGATACTGTAGAAACACAGACACTGTAGACACACAGACACTGTAGACACACAGACACTGTAGACACACAGACATTGTAGACACACAGACACTATAGACACACAGACACTGTAGACACACAGACACTGTAGACACAGACACTGTAGACACACAAACACTGTAGACACAGGCATTGTAGACACAGAGACACTGTAGACACACAGTCACTGTAGACACAGAAATTTTAGACACACAGACACTGTAGACACACAGACATTGTAGACACAGACAGTGTAGACACACAGACACTGTAGACACACAAACATTGTAGACACACAGACACTG
This sequence comes from Eledone cirrhosa, assembly GCA_964016885.1. NCBI lineage: Eukaryota > Metazoa > Mollusca > Cephalopoda > Octopoda > Eledonidae > Eledone > Eledone cirrhosa. The sequence continues at coordinate 3,624,498 of OZ024759.1, read as the reverse complement.
TAGACACACAGTCACTGTAGACACAGACATATTAGACACACAGACACTGTAGACACAGACACTGTAGACACACAGACATTGTAGACACACAGACACTGTAGACACAGAAACTGTAGACACAGACATTTTAGACACACAGACACTGTAGACACACAGTCACTGTAGAGACACAGACACTTTAGACACAGACACTGTAGACACACGGACACTGTAGACACACAGACACTGTAGACACACAGACACTGTAGACACACAGACATTGTAGACATAGACACTGTAGAGACACAGACACTGTAGATACAGACAATGTAGATACAGACACTGTAGACACACAGACACTGTAGACACACAGACATTGTAGACACACAGACATTGTAGACACACAGACATTGTGGACACACAGACACTGTAGACACACAGACACTGTAGACACAGACACTGTAGAAACACAGACACTGTAGACACAGACACACAGACACTGTAGACACACAGACACTGTAGACACACAGACACTGTAGATACAGACACTGTAGACACACAGACAATGTAGAGACACAGACACTGTAGACACACAGACACTGTAGACACACAGACATTGTAGACACACAGACATTGTAGACACACAGACATTGTAGACACACAGACATTGTAGACACACAGACACTGTAGACACACAGACACTGTAGACACAGACACTGTAGACACACAGACACTGTAGACACAGACACTGTAGACACACAGACATTGTAGACACACAGACATTGTAGACACACAGATATTGTACACACACAGACATTGTAGATACACAGACATTGTAGACACACAGACACTGTAGACACACAGACATTGTAGACACACAGACACTGTAAACACACAGACACTGTAGACACACAGACACTGTAGACACACAGACACTGTAGACACGCAGACATTGTAGGCACACAGACATTGTAGGCACACAGACACTGTAGACACACAGACACTGTAGACACACAGACACTGTAGACACACAGTCACTGTTGACACACAGACATTGTAGGCACACAGACACTGTAGACACACAGACACTGTAGACACAGACACTGTAGACATAGACACTGTAGACACACAGACACTGTAGACACACAGACACTGTAGACACACAGACACTGTAGACACAGACACTGTAGACACACATACACTGTAGACACAGGCATTGTAGACACACAGACACTGTAGACACACAGACACTGTAGACACACAGACACTGTATATACAGTCACTGTAGACACACAGACACTGTAGAAACACAGACACTGTAGACACACAGACACTGTAGACACACAGACACTGTAGACACACAGACATTGTAGACACACAGACATTGTAGACACACAGACATTGTAGACACACAGACATTGTAGACACACAGACATTGTAGACACACAGACACTGTAGACACACAGACACTGTAGACACAGACACTGTAGAGACACAGACACTGTAGACACACAGACACTGTAGACACACAGACATTGTAGACACAGGCACTGTAGACACAGGCATTGTAGACACAGAAACACTGTAGACACACAGACATTGTAGACACACAGTCACTGTAGACATTTTAGACACACAGACACTGTAGACACAGACATTGTAGACACACAGACACTGTAGACAAAGGCATTGTAGACACACAGACACACAGACACTGTAGACACACAGACACTGTAGACACACAGACATTGTAGACACACAGACATTGTAGACACACAGACACTGTAGACACACAGACACTGTAGACGCACAGACACTGTAGACACAGGCATTGTAGACACAGAGACACTGTAGACACACAGACATTGTAGACACACAGACATTGTAGACACACAGACACTGTAGACACACAGAAACTGTAGACACAGACATTTTAGACACACAGACACTGTAGACACACAGTCACTGTAGACACACAGACATTGTAGACACAGAAACTGTAGACACACAGACACTTTAGACACAGACACTGTAGACACACAGACACTGTAGATACAGACAATGTAGACACACAGACATTGTAGACACACAGACATTGTAGACACACAGACACTGTAGACACACAGACACTGTAGACACACAGACACTGTAGACACACAGACACTGTAGACACAGACACTGTAGACACACAGACACTGTAGACACAGACACTGTAGACACACAGACACTGTAGACACACAGACACTGTAGACACACAGACACTGTAAACACACAGACACTGTAGACACACAGACACTGTAGACACACAGACACTGTAGACACCCAGACATTGTAGACACCCAGACACTGTAGGCACACAGACACTGTAGACACACAGACACTGTAGACACACAAACACTGTAGACACAGACATTGTAGACACACAGACACTGTAGACACACAAACACTGTAGACAGACAGACAGTGTAGACACACAGACGTAGACACAGACAATGTAGACACACAGACACTGTAGACAGACACACGGACACTGTGGACACATATTGTAGACACACAGACACTGTAGACACACAGTCACTGTAGACACAGACACTGTAGACACACAGACACTGTAGACAGACACACGGACACTATAGACACAGACATTGTAGACACACAGACATTGTAGACTCAGACACTGTAGACACACAGACACTGTAGACACAGGCATTGTAGGCACAGACACTGTAGACACACATACATTGTAGAATCAGACACTGTAGACACACAGACATTGTAGACACACAGACACTGTAGACACACAGAAACTGTAGACACAGACATTTTAGACACACAGACACTGTAGACACACAGTCACTGTAGACACACAGACATTGTAGACACAGAAACTGTAGACACACAGACACTTTAGACACAGACACTGTAGACACACAGACACTGTAGACACACAGACACTGTAGATACAGACAATGTAGATACAGACACTGTAGACACACAGACATTGTAGACACACAGACATTGTAGACACACAGACACTGTAGATACAGACAATGTAGATACAGACACTGTAGACACACAGACATTGTAGACACACAGACATTGTAGCCACACAGACATTGTAGACACACAGACATTGTGGACACACAGACACTGTAGACACACAGACACTGTAGACACAGACACTGTAGACACACAGACACTGTAGACACAGACACTGTAGACACACAGACACTGTAGACACACAGACACTGTAGACACACAGACACTGTAGACACAGACACTGTAGACACACAGACACTGTAGACACACAGACACTGTAAACACACAGACACTGTAGACACACAGACACTGTAGACACACAGACACTGTAGACACACAGACACTGTAGACACACAGACATTGTAGACACCCAGACACTGTAGGCACAGACACTGTAGACACACAGACACTGTTGACACAGACATTGTAGACACACAGACACTGTAGACACACAAACACTGTAGACAGACAGACAGTGTAGACACACAGACACTGTAGACAGACACACAGACACTGTAGACACACAGACACTGTAGACACACAGACATTGTAGACACACAGACACTGTAGACACACAGACACTGTAGACACACAGACACTGTAGACACACAGACATTGTAGACACCCAGACACTGTAGGCACAGACACTGTAGACACACAGACACTGTAGACAGACACACGGACACTGTGGACACATATTGTAGACACACAGACACTGTAGACACACAGTCACTGTAGACACAGACACTGTAGACACACAGACTCTGTAGACAGACACACGGACACTGTAGACACAGACATTGTAGACACAGACACTGTAGACACACAGAAATTGTAGACTCAGACACTGTAGACACACAGACACTGTAGACACAGGCACTGTAGACACAGACACTGTAGACACAGACACACGGACACACAGACATTGTAGACTCAGACACTGTAGACACAGACACTGTAGACACAGACACTGTACACACACAGACACTGTAGACACACAGACATTGTAGACTCAGACACTGTAGACACAGACACTGTAGACACAGTAGACACAGACACTGTAGACACAGTAGACACAGACACTGTAGACACAGTAGACACAGACACTGTAGACACAGGCATTGTAGACACACAGACACTGTAGACACACAGACACTGTAGACACACAGACACTGTATATACAGTCACTGTAGACACACAGACACTGTAGAAACACAGACACTGTAGACACACAGACATTGTAGACACACAAACATTGTAGACACACAGACACTGTAGACACATAGTCACTGTAGACATTTTAGACACACAGACACTGTAGACACAGACACTGTAGACACACAGACATTGTAGACACACAGACACTGTAGACACACAGAAACTGTAGACACAGACATTTTAGACACACAGACACTGTAGACACACAGACATTGTAGACACAGACACTGTAGAGACACAGACAGTGTAGATACAGACAATGTAGATACAGACACTGTAGACACACAGATATTGTAGACACACAGACACTGTAGACACACAGACACTGTAGACACAGACATTGTAAACACACAGACATTGTAGACACACAGACACTGTAGACACAGACACTGTAGAGACACAGACATTGTAGACACACAGACACTGTAGACACACAGACACTGTAGACACACAGACATAGTAGACACACAGACACTGTAGACACAGACAATGTAGAGACACAGGCATTGTAGACACACAGACATTGTAGACACACAGTCACTGTAGACACACAGACACTGTAGATACACAGACACTGTAGACACAGACATTGTAGACACACAGACACTGTAGACACACAGACACTGTAGACACAGACACTGTAGACACACAGACATTGTAGACACACAGACATTGTAGACACACAGTCACTGTAGACACACAGACACTGTAGACACACAGACACTGTAGACACACAGACATTGTAGACACACAGACATTGTAGACACACAGACATTGTAGACACACAGACATTGTAGACACACAGACATTGTAGACACACAGACACTGTAGACACTGTAGACACAGACACTGTAGACACACAGACACTGTAGACACAGACACTGTAGACACACAGACACTGTAGACACACAGACACTGTAGACACAGACACTGTAGACACATCTTGTAGACACACAGACACTGTAGACACACAGACACTGTAGACACAGACACTGTCGACACACAGACACTTTAGACACACAGACACTGTAAACACACAGACACTGTAGACACACAAACGTTGTAGACAGACAGTGTAGACACACAGACACTGTAGACACAGACACTGTAGACACATCTTGTAGACACACAGACACTGTAGACACACAGACACTGTAGACACAGACACTGTAGACACACAGACACTGTAGACACACAGACACTGTAAACACACAGACACTGTAGACACACAGACACTGTAGACACACAGACACTGTAGACACACAGACATTGTAGACACCCAGACACTGTAGGCACAGACACTGTAGACACACAGACACTGTAGACACACAAACACTGTAGACACAGACATTGTAGACACACAGACACTGTAGACACACAAACACTGTAGACAGACAGACAGTGTAGACACACAGACGTAGACACACAGACACTGTAGACACAGACACTGTAGACACACGGACAATGTAGACAGACACACGGACACTGTAGACACAGACACTGTAGACACACAGACATTGTAGACTCAGACACTGTAGACACAGACACTGTAGACACACAGACACTGTAGACACAGGCATTGTAGACACAGGCATTGTAGGCACAGACACTGTAGACACACAGACATTGTAGACACAGACAGTGTAGACACACAGACACTGTAGACACACAGACACTGTAGACACAGACACTGTAGACACACAAACACTGTAGACACAGGCATTGTAGACACAGAGACACTGTAGACACACAGACACTGTAGACACACAAACACTGTAGACAGACAGACAGTGTAGACACACAGACGTAGACACACAGACACTGTAGACACAGACACTGTAGACACACGGACAATGTAGACAGACACACGGACACTGTAGACACACAGACACTGTAGACACACAGACACTGTATATACAGTCACTGTAGACACACAGATACTGTAGAAACACAGACACTGTAGACACACAGACACTGTAGACACACAGACACTGTAGACACACAGACATTGTAGACACACAGACATTGTAGACACACAGACACTGTAGACACACAGACACTGTAGACACAGACACTGTAGACACACAAACACTGTAGACACAGGCATTGTAGACACAGAGACACTGTAGACACACAGTCACTGTAGACACAGACATTGTAGACACAGACACTGTAGACACACAGACATTGTAGACACAGACAGTGTAGACACACAGACACTGTAGACACACAAACATTGTAGACACACAGACACTGTAGACACACAGTCACTGTAGACACAGACATTTTAGACACACAGACACTGTAGACACAGACACTGTAGACACACAGACATTGTAGACACACAGACACTGTAGACACAGAAACTGTAGACACAGACATTTTAGACACACAGACACTGTAGACACACAGTCACTGTAGACACACAGACATTGTAGACACACAGACACTTTAGACACAGACACTGTAGACACTGTAGACACACAGACACTGTAGACACACAGACACTGTAGACACACAGACATTGTAGACATAGACACTGTAGAGACACAGGCACTGTAGATACAGACAATGTAGATACAGACACTGTAGACACACAGACACTGTAGACACACAGACATTGTAGACACACAGACATTGTAGACACACAGACATTGTGGACACACAGACACTGTAGACACACAGACACTGTAGACACAGACACTGTAGACACACAGACACTGTAGACACAGACACACAGACACACAGACACTAGATACAGACACTGTAGACACACAGACAATGTAGAGACACAGACACTGTAGACACACAGACACTGTAGACACACAGACACTGTAGACACAGACACTGTAGACACACAGACATTGTAGACACACAGACGTTGTAGACACACAGACATTGTAGACACACAGACATTGTAGACACACAGACATTGTAGATACACAGACACTGTAGACACACAGACACTGTAGACACACAGACACTGTAGACACAGACATTGTAGACACACAGACATTGTAGACACACAGACATTGTAGACACACAGACACTGTAGACACACAGACATTGTAGACACACAGACACTGTAAACACACAGACACTGTAGACACACAGACACTGTAGACACGCAGACATTGTAGGCACACAGACATTGTAGGCACACAGACATTGTAGGCACACAGACACTGTAGACACACAGACACTGTAGACACACAGTCACTGTTGACACACAGACATTGTAGGCACACAGACACTGTAGACACACAGACACTGTAGACACAGACACTGTAGACATAGACACTGTAGACACACAGACACTGTAGACACACAGACACTGTAGACACAGACACTGTAGACACACATACACTGTAGACACAGGCATTGTAGACACACAGACACTGTAGACACACAGACACTGTAGACACACAGACACTGTATATACAGTCACTGTAGACACACAGACACTGTAGAAACACAGACACTGTAGACACACAGACACTGTAGACACACAGACATTGTAGACAAACAGACATTGTAGACACACAGACATTGTAGACACACAGACATTGTAGACACACAGACATTGTAGACACACAGACATTGTAGACACACAGACACTGTAGACACACAGACACTGTAGACACAGACACTGTAGACACACAGACACTGTAGACACAGACACTGTAGACACACAGACACTGTAGACACACAGACATTGTAGACACAGGCACTGTAGACACAGGCATTGTAGACACAGAAACACTGTAGACAAAGGCATTGTAGACACACAGACACTGTAGACACACAGACATTGTAGACACACAGACACTGTAGACACACAGTCACTGTAGACATTTTAGACACACAGACACTGTAGACACAGACATTGTAGACACACAGACACTGTAGACAAAGGCATTGTAGACACACAGACACTGTAGACACACAGATACTGTATATGCAGTCACTGTAGACACACAGATACTGTAGAAACACAGACACTGTAGACACACAGACACTGTAGACACACAGACACTGTAGACACACAGACATTGTAGACACACAGACACTATAGACACACAGACACTGTAGACACACAGACACTGTAGACACAGACACTGTAGACACACAAACACTGTAGACACAGGCATTGTAGACACAGAGACACTGTAGACACACAGTCACTGTAGACACAGAAATTTTAGACACACAGACACTGTAGACACACAGACATTGTAGACACAGACAGTGTAGACACACAGACACTGTAGACACACAAACATTGTAGACACACAGACACTGTAGACACACAGTCACTGTAGACACAGACATATTAGACACACAGACACTGTAGACACAGACACTGTAGACACACAGACATTGTAGACACACAGACACTGTAGACACAGAAACTGTAGACACAGACATTTTAGACACACAGACACTGTAGACACACAGTCACTGTAGAGACACAGACACTTTAGACACAGACACTGTAGACACACAGACACTGTAGACACACAGACACTGTAGACACACAGACATTGTAGACATAGACACTGTAGAGACACAGACACTGTAGATACAGACAATGTAGATACAGACACTGTAGACACACAGACACTGTAGACACACAGACATTGTAGACACACAGACATTGTAGACACACAGACATTGTGGACACACAGACACTGTAGACACACAGACACTGTAGACACAGACACTGTAGAAACACAGACACTGTAGACACAGACACACAGACACTGTAGACACACAGACACTGTAGACACACAGACACTGTAGATACAGACACTGTAGACACACAGACAATGTAGAGACACAGACACTGTAGACACACAGACACTGTAGACACACAGACATTGTAGACACACAGACATTGTAGACACACAGACATTGTAGACACACAGACATTGTAGACACACAGACACTGTAGACACACAGACACTGTAGACACAGACACTGTAGACACACAGACACTGTAGACACAGACACTGTAGACACACAGACATTGTAGACACACAGACATTGTAGACACACAGATATTGTACACACACAGACATTGTAGATACACAGACATTGTAGACACACAGACACTGTAGACACACAGACATTGTAGACACACAGACACTGTAAACACACAGACACTGTAGACACACAGACACTGTAGACACACAGACACTGTAGACACGCAGACATTGTAGGCACACAGACATTGTAGGCACACAGACACTGTAGACACACAGACACTGTAGACACACAGACACTGTAGACACACAGTCACTGTTGACACACAGACATTGTAGGCACACAGACACTGTAGACACACAGACACTGTAGACACAGACACTGTAGACATAGACACTGTAGACACACAGACACTGTAGACACACAGACACTGTAGACACACAGACACTGTAGACACAGACACTGTAGACACACATACACTGTAGACACAGGCATTGTAGACACACAGACACTGTAGACACACAGACACTGTAGACACACAGACACTGTATATACAGTCACTGTAGACACACAGACACTGTAGACACACAGACACTGTAGACACACAGACACTGTAGACACACAGACATTGTAGACACACAGACATTGTAGACACACAGACATTGTAGACACACAGACATTGTAGACACACAGACACTGTAGACACACAGACACTGTAGACACAGACACTGTAGAGACACAGACACTGTAGACACACAGACACTGTAGACACACAGACATTGTAGACACAGGCACTGTAGACACAGGCATTGTAGACACAGAAACACTGTAGACACACAGACATTGTAGACACACAGTCACTGTAGACATTTTAGACACACAGACACTGTAGACACAGACATTGTAGACACACAGACACTGTAGACAAAGGCATTGTAGACACACAGACACACAGACACTGTAGACACACAGACACTGTAGACACACAGACATTGTAGACACACAGACATTGTAGACACACAGACACTGTAGACACACAGACACTGTAGATGCACAGACACTGTAGACACAGGCATTGTAGACACAGAGACACTGTAGACACACAGACATTGTAGACACACAGACATTGTAGACACACAGACACTGTAGACACACAGAAACTGTAGACACAGACATTTTAGACACACAGACACTGTAGACACACAGTCACTGTAGACACACAGACATTGTAGACACAGAAACTGTAGACACACAGACACTTTAGACACAGACACTGTAGACACACAGACACTGTAGATACAGACAATGTAGACACACAGACATTGTAGACACACAGACATTGTAGACACACAGACACTGTAGACACACAGACACTGTAGACACACAGACACTGTAGACACACAGACACTGTAGACACAGACACTGTAGACACACAGACACTGTAGACACAGACACTGTAGACACACAGACACTGTAGACACACAGACACTGTAGACACACAGACACTGTAAACACACAGACACTGTAGACACACAGACACTGTAGACACACAGACACTGTAGACACCCAGACATTGTAGACACCCAGACACTGTAGGCACACAGACACTGTAGACACACAGACACTGTAGACACACAAACACTGTAGACACAGACATTGTAGACACACAGACACTGTAGACACACAAACACTGTAGACAGACAGACAGTGTAGACACACAGACGTAGACACAGACAATGTAGACACACAGACACTGTAGACAGACACACGGACACTGTGGACACATATTGTAGACACACAGACACTGTAGACACACAGTCACTGTAGACACAGACACTGTAGACACACAGACACTGTAGACAGACACACGGACACTATAGACACAGACATTGTAGACACAGACACTGTAGACACACAGACATTGTAGACTCAGACACTGTAGACACAGACATTGTAGACACACAGACACTGTAGACACACAGACACTGTAGACACAGACACTGTAGACACACAGACATTGTAGACACACAGACATTGTAGACACACAGTCACTGTAGACACACAGACACTGTAGACACACAGACACTGTAGACACACAGACATTGTAGACACACAGACATTGTAGACACACAGACATTGTAGACACACAGACATTGTAGACACACAGACATTGTAGACACACAGACACTGTAGACACTGTAGACACAGACACTGTAGACACACAGACACTGTAGACACAGACACTGTAGACACACAGACACTGTAGACACACAGACACTGTAGACACAGACACTGTAGACACATCTTGTAGACACACAGACACTGTAGACACACAGACACTGTAGACACAGACACTGTCGACACACAGACACTTTAGACACACAGACACTGTAAACACACAGACACTGTAGACACACAAACGTTGTAGACAGACAGTGTAGACACACAGACACTGTAGACACAGACACTGTAGACACATCTTGTAGACACACAGACACTGTAGACACACAGACACTGTAGACACACAGACACTGTAAACACACAGACACTGTAGACACACAGACACTGTAGACACACAGACACTGTAGACACACAGACATTGTAGACACCCAGACACTGTAGGCACAGACACTGTAGACACACAGACACTGTAGACACACAAACACTGTAGACACAGACATTGTAGACACACAGACACTGTAGACACACAAACACTGTAGACAGACAGACAGTGTAGACACACAGACGTAGACACACAGACACTGTAGACACAGACACTGTAGACACACGGACAATGTAGACAGACACACGGACACTGTAGACACAGACACTGTAGACACACAGACATTGTAGACTCAGACACTGTAGACACACAGACACTGTAGACACAGGCATTGTAGACACAGGCATTGTAGGCACAGACACTGTAGACACACAGACATTGTAGACACACAGACATTGTAGACACAGACAGTGTAGACACACAGACACTGTAGACACACAGACACTGTAGACACAGACACTGTAGACACACAAACACTGTAGACACAGGCATTGTAGACACAGAGACACTGTAGACACACAGACACTGTAGACACACAAACACTGTAGACAGACAGACAGTGTAGACACACAGACGTAGACACACAGACACTGTAGACACAGACACTGTAGACACACGGACAATGTAGACAGACACACGGACACTGTAGACACACAGACACTGTAGACACACAGACACTGTATATACAGTCACTGTAGACACACAGATACTGTAGAAACACAGACACTGTAGACACACAGACACTGTAGACACACAGACACTGTAGACACACAGACATTGTAGACACACAGACATTGTAGACACACAGACACTGTAGACACACAGACACTGTAGACACAGACACTGTAGACACACAAACACTGTAGACACAGGCATTGTAGACACAGAGACACTGTAGACACACAGTCACTGTAGACACAGACATTGTAGACACAGACACTGTAGACACACAGACATTGTAGACACAGACAGTGTAGACACACAGACACTGTAGACACACAAACATTGTAGACACACAGACACTGTAGACACACAGTCACTGTAGACACAGACATTTTAGACACACAGACACTGTAGACACAGACACTGTAGACACACAGACACTGTAGACACACAGACACTGTAGACACAGAAACTGTAGACACAGACATTTTAGACACACAGACACTGTAGACACACAGTCACTGTAGACACACAGACATTGTAGACACACAGACACTTTAGACACAGACACTGTAGACACTGTAGACACACAGACACTGTAGACACACAGACACTGTAGACACACAGACATTGTAGACATAGACACTGTAGAGACACAGGCACTGTAGATACAGACAATGTAGATACAGACACTGTAGACACACAGACACTGTAGACACACAGACATTGTAGACACACAGACATTGTAGACACACAGACATTGTGGACACACAGACACTGTAGACACACAGACACTGTAGACACAGACACTGTAGACACACAGACACTGTAGACACAGACACACAGACACACAGACACTGTAGACACACAGACACTAGATACAGACACTGTAGACACACAGACACTGTAGACACACAGACACTGTAGACACACAGACACTGTAGACACAGACACTGTAGACACACAGACATTGTAGACACACAGACATTGTAGACACACAGACATTGTAGACACACAGACATTGTAGACACACAGACACTGTAGACACACAGACACTGTAGACACACAGACACTGTAGACACAGACATTGTAGACACACAGACATTGTAGACACACAGACATTGTAGACACACAGACACTGTAGACACACAGACATTGTAGACACACAGACACTGTAAACACACAGACACTGTAGACACACAGACACTGTAGACACGCAGACATTGTAGGCACACAGACATTGTAGGCACACAGACATTGTAGGCACACAGACACTGTAGACACACAGACACTGTAGACACACAGACACTGTAGACACACAGTCACTGTTGACACACAGACATTGTAGGCACACAGACACTGTAGACACACAGACACTGTAGACACAGACACTGTAGACATAGACACTGTAGACACACAGACACTGTAGACACACAGACACTGTAGACACAGACACTGTAGACACACATACACTGTAGACACAGGCATTGTAGACACACAGACACTGTAGACACACAGACACTGTAGACACACAGACACTGTATATACAGTCACTGTAGACACACAGACACTGTAGAAACACAGACACTGTAGACACACAGACACTGTAGACACACAGACATTGTAGACAAACAGACATTGTAGACACACAGACATTGTAGACACACAGACATTGTAGACACACAGACATTGTAGACACACAGACATTGTAGACACACAGACACTGTAGACACACAGACACTGTAGACACAGACACTGTAGACACACAGACACTGTAGACACAGACACTGTAGACACACAGACACTGTAGACACACAGACATTGTAGACACAGGCACTGTAGACACAGGCATTGTAGACACAGAAACACTGTAGACAAAGGCATTGTAGACACACAGACACTGTAGACACACAGACATTGTAGACACACAGACACTGTAGACACACAGTCACTGTAGACATTTTAGACACACAGACACTGTAGACACAGACATTGTAGACACACAGACACTGTAGACAAAGGCATTGTAGACACACAGACACTGTAGACACACAGATACTGTATATGCAGTCACTGTAGACACACAGATACTGTAGAAACACAGACACTGTAGACACACAGACACTGTAGACACACAGACACTGTAGACACACAGACATTGTAGACACACAGACACTATAGACACACAGACACTGTAGACACACAGACACTGTAGACACAGACACTGTAGACACACAAACACTGTAGACACAGGCATTGTAGACACAGAGACACTGTAGACACACAGTCACTGTAGACACAGAAATTTTAGACACACAGACACTGTAGACACACAGACATTGTAGACACAGACAGTGTAGACACACAGACACTGTAGACACACAAACATTGTAGACACACAGACACTGTAGACACACAGTCACTGTAGACACAGACATATTAGACACACAGACACTGTAGACACAGACACTGTAGACACACAGACATTGTAGACACACAGACACTGTAGACACAGAAACTGTAGACACAGACATTTTAGACACACAGACACTGTAGACACACAGTCACTGTAGAGACACAGACACTTTAGACACAGACACTGTAGACACACAGACACTGTAGACACACAGACACTGTAGACACACAGACACTGTAGACACACAGACATTGTAGACATAGACACTGTAGAGACACAGACACTGTAGATACAGACAATGTAGATACAGACACTGTAGACACACAGACACTGTAGACACACAGACATTGTAGACACACAGACATTGTAGACACACAGACATTGTGGACACACAGACACTGTAGACACACAGACACTGTAGACACAGACACTGTAGAAACACAGACACTGTAGACACAGACACACAGACACTGTAGACACACAGACACTGTAGACACACAGACACTGTAGATACAGACACTGTAGACACACAGACAATGTAGAGACACAGACACTGTAGACACACAGACACTGTAGACACACAGACATTGTAGACACACAGACATTGTAGACACACAGACATTGTAGACACACAGACATTGTAGACACACAGACACTGTAGACACACAGACACTGTAGACACAGACACTGTAGACACACAGACACTGTAGACACAGACACTGTAGACACACAGACATTGTAGACACACAGACATTGTAGACACACAGATATTGTACACACACAGACATTGTAGATACACAGACATTGTAGACACACAGACACTGTAGACACACAGACACTGTAAACACACAGACACTGTAGACACACAGACACTGTAGACACACAGACACTGTAGACACGCAGACATTGTAGGCACACAGACATTGTAGGCACACAGACACTGTAGACACACAGACACTGTAGACACACAGACACTGTAGACACACAGTCACTGTTGACACACAGACATTGTAGGCACACAGACACTGTAGACACACAGACACTGTAGACACAGACACTGTAGACATAGACACTGTAGACACACAGACACTGTAGACACACAGACACTGTAGACACACAGACACTGTAGACACAGACACTGTAGACACACATACACTGTAGACACAGGCATTGTAGACACACAGACACTGTAGACACACAGACACTGTAGACACACAGACACTGTAGACACACAGACACTGTATATACAGTCACTGTAGACACACAGACACTGTAGACACACAGACACTGTAGACACACAGACACTGTAGACACACAGACATTGTAGACACACAGACATTGTAGACACACAGACATTGTAGACACACAGACATTGTAGACACACAGACATTGTAGACACACAGACACTGTAGACACACAGACACTGTAGACACAGACACTGTAGAGACACAGACACTGTAGACACACAGACACTGTAGACACACAGACATTGTAGACACAGGCACTGTAGACACAGGCATTGTAGACACAGAAACACTGTAGACACACAGACATTGTAGACACACAGTCACTGTAGACATTTTAGACACACAGACACTGTAGACACAGACATTGTAGACACACAGACACTGTAGACAAAGGCATTGTAGACACACAGACACACAGACACTGTAGACACACAGACACTGTAGACACACAGACATTGTAGACACACAGACATTGTAGACACACAGACACTGTAGACACACAGACACTGTAGATGCACAGACACTGTAGACACAGGCATTGTAGACACAGAGACACTGTAGACACACAGACATTGTAGACACACAGACATTGTAGACACACAGACACTGTAGACACACAGAAACTGTAGACACAGACATTTTAGACACACAGACACTGTAGACACACAGTCACTGTAGACACACAGACATTGTAGACACAGAAACTGTAGACACACAGACACTTTAGACACAGACACTGTAGACACACAGACACTGTAGATACAGACAATGTAGACACACAGACATTGTAGACACACAGACATTGTAGACACACAGACACTGTAGACACACAGACACTGTAGACACACAGACACTGTAGACACACAGACACTGTAGACACAGACACTGTAGACACACAGACACTGTAGACACAGACACTGTAGACACACAGACACTGTAGACACACAGACACTGTAGACACACAGACACTGTAAACACACAGACACTGTAGACACACAGACACTGTAGACACACAGACACTGTAGACACCCAGACATTGTAGACACCCAGACACTGTAGGCACACAGACACTGTAGACACACAGACACTGTAGACACACAAACACTGTAGACACAGACATTGTAGACACACAGACACTGTAGACACACAAACACTGTAGACAGACAGACAGTGTAGACACACAGACGTAGACACAGACAATGTAGACACACAGACACTGTAGACAGACACACGGACACTGTGGACACATATTGTAGACACACAGACACTGTAGACACACAGTCACTGTAGACACAGACACTGTAGACACACAGACACTGTAGACAGACACACGGACACTATAGACACAGACATTGTAGACACAGACACTGTAGACACACAGACATTGTAGACTCAGACACTGTAGACACACAGACACTGTAGACACAGGCATTGTAGGCACAGACACTGTAGACACACATACATTGTAGAATCAGACACTGTAGACACACAGACATTGTAGACACACAGACACTGTAGACACACAGAAACTGTAGACACAGACATTTTAGACACACAGACACTGTAGACACACAGTCACTGTAGACACACAGACATTGTAGACACAGAAACTGTAGACACACAGACACTTTAGACACAGACACTGTAGACACACAGACACTGTAGACACACAGACACTGTAGATACAGACAATGTAGATACAGACACTGTAGACACACAGACATTGTAGACACACAGACATTGTAGACACACAGACACTGTAGATACAGACAATGTAGATACAGACACTGTAGACACACAGACATTGTAGACACACAGACATTGTAGCCACACAGACATTGTAGACACACAGACATTGTGGACACACAGACACTGTAGACACACAGACACTGTAGACACAGACACTGTAGACACACAGACACTGTAGACACAGACACTGTAGACACACAGACACTGTAGACACACAGACACTGTAGACACACAGACACTGTAGACACAGACACTGTAGACACACAGACACTGTAGACACACAGACACTGTAAACACACAGACACTGTAGACACACAGACACTGTAGACACACAGACACTGTAGACACACAGACACTGTAGACACACAGACATTGTAGACACCCAGACACTGTAGGCACAGACACTGTAGACACACAGACACTGTAGACACAGACATTGTAGACACACAGACACTGTAGACACACAAACACTGTAGACAGACAGACAGTGTAGACACACAGACACTGTAGACAGACACACAGACACTGTAGACACACAGACACTGTAGACACACAGACATTGTAGACACACAGACACTGTAGACACACAGACACTGTAGACACACAGACACTGTAGACACACAGACATTGTAGACACCCAGACACTGTAGGCACAGACACTGTAGACACACAGACACTGTAGACAGACACACGGACACTGTGGACACATATTGTAGACACACAGACACTGTAGACACACAGTCACTGTAGACACAGACACTGTAGACACACAGACTCTGTAGACAGACACACGGACACTGTAGACACAGACATTGTAGACACAGACACTGTAGACACACAGAAATTGTAGACTCAGACACTGTAGACACAGACACTGTAGACACACAGACACTGTAGACACAGGCACTGTAGACACAGACACTGTAGACACAGACACACGGACACACAGACATTGTAGACTCAGACACTGTAGACACAGACACTGTAGACACAGACACTGTACACACACAGACACTGTAGACACACAGACATTGTAGACTCAGACACTGTAGACACAGACACTGTAGACACAGTAGACACAGACACTGTAGACACAGTAGACACAGACACTGTAGACACAGTAGACACAGACACTGTAGACACAGGCATTGTAGACACACAGACACTGTAGACACACAGACACTGTAGACACACAGACACTGTATATACAGTCACTGTAGACACACAGACACTGTAGACACACAGACATTGTAGACACACAAACATTGTAGACACACAGACACTGTAGACACATAGTCACTGTAGACATTTTAGACACACAGACACTGTAGACACAGACACTGTAGACACACAGACATTGTAGACACACAGACACTGTAGACACACAGAAACTGTAGACACAGACATTTTAGACACACAGACACTGTAGACACACAGACATTGTAGACACAGACACTGTAGAGACACAGACAGTGTAGATACAGACAATGTAGATACAGACACTGTAGACACACAGATATTGTAGACACACAGACACTGTAGACACACAGACACTGTAGACACAGACATTGTAAACACACAGACATTGTAGACACACAGACACTGTAGACACAGACACTGTAGAGACACAGACATTGTAGACACACAGACACTGTAGACACACAGACACTGTAGACACACAGACATAGTAGACACACAGACACTGTAGACACAGACAATGTAGAGACACAGGCATTGTAGACACACAGACATTGTAGACACACAGTCACTGTAGACACACAGACACTGTAGATACACAGACACTGTAGACACAGACATTGTAGACACACAGACATTGTAGACACACAGACACTGTAGACACACAGACACTGTAGACACAGACACTGTAGACACACAGACATTGTAGACACACAGACATTGTAGACACACAGTCACTGTAGACACACAGACACTGTAGACACACAGACACTGTAGACACACAGACATTGTAGACACACAGACATTGTAGACACACAGACATTGTAGACACACAGACATTGTAGACACACAGACACTGTAGACACTGTAGACACAGACACTGTAGACACACAGACACTGTAGACACAGACACTGTAGACACACAGACACTGTAGACACACAGACACTGTAGACACAGACACTGTAGACACATCTTGTAGACACACAGACACTGTAGACACACAGACACTGTAGACACAGACACTGTCGACACACAGACACTTTAGACACACAGACACTGTAAACACACAGACACTGTAGACACACAAACGTTGTAGACAGACAGTGTAGACACACAGACACTGTAGACACAGACACTGTAGACACATCTTGTAGACACACAGACACTGTAGACACACAGACACTGTAGACACAGACACTGTAGACACACAGACACTGTAGACACACAGACACTGTAAACACACAGACACTGTAGACACACAGACACTGTAGACACACAGACACTGTAGACACACAGACATTGTAGACACCCAGACACTGTAGGCACAGACACTGTAGACACACAGACACTGTAGACACACAAACACTGTAGACACAGACATTGTAGACACACAGACACTGTAGACACACAAACACTGTAGACAGACAGACAGTGTAGACACACAGACGTAGACACACAGACACTGTAGACACAGACACTGTAGACACACGGACAATGTAGACAGACACACGGACACTGTAGACACAGACACTGTAGACACACAGACATTGTAGACTCAGACACTGTAGACACAGACACTGTAGACACACAGACACTGTAGACACAGGCATTGTAGACACAGGCATTGTAGGCACAGACACTGTAGACACACAGACATTGTAGACACAGGCACTGTAGACACAGGCACTGTAGACACACAGACATTGTAGACACACAGACATTGTAGACACTCAGACATTGTAGACACACAGACATTGTAGACACACAGTCACTGTAGACACACAGACACTGTAGACACACAGACACTGTAGACACACAGACATTGTAGACACACAGACACTGTAGACACACAGTAACTGTAGACACAGACATTTTAGACACACAGACACTGTAGACACAGACATTGTAGACACACAGACACACAGACACTGTAGACACACAGACACTGTATATACAGTCACTGTAGACACACAGACACTGTAGACACACAGACACTGTAGACACACAGACACTGTAGACACACAGACACTGTAGACACACAGACATTGTAGACACACAGACATTGTAGACACACAGACATTGTAGACACACAGACATTGTAGACACACAGACATTGTAGACACACAGACACTGTAGACACACAGACACTGTAGACACAGACACTGTAGACACACAGACATTGTAGACACAGGCACTGTAGACACAGGCATTGTAGACACAGAGACACTGTAGACACACAGACACTGTAGACACACAGACATTGTAGACACACAGACACTGTAGACACACAGACACTGTAGACACACAGACATTGTAGACACACAGACACTGTAGACACACAGACACTGTAGACACAGACACTGTAGAGACACAGACACTGTAGACACACAGACACTGTAGACACACAGACATTGTAGACACAGGCACTGTAGACACAGGCATTGTAGACACAGAAACACTGTAGACACACAGACATTGTAGACACACAGTCACTGTAGACATTTTAGACACACAGACACTGTAGACACAGACATTGTAGACACACAGACACTGTAGACAAAGGCATTGTAGACACACAGACACACAGACACTGTAGACACACAGACACTGTAGACACACAGACATTGTAGACACACAGACATTGTAGACACACAGACACTGTAGACACACAGACACTGTAGATGCACAGACACTGTAGACACAGGCATTGTAGACACAGAGACACTGTAGACACACAGACATTGTAGACACACAGACATTGTAGACACACAGACACTGTAGACACACAGAAACTGTAGACACAGACATTTTAGACACACAGACACTGTAGACACACAGTCACTGTAGACACACAGACATTGTAGACACAGAAACTGTAGACACACAGACACTTTAGACACAGACACTGTAGACACACAGACACTGTAGATACAGACAATGTAGACACACAGACATTGTAGACACACAGACATTGTAGACACACAGACACTGTAGACACACAGACACTGTAGACACACAGACACTGTAGACACACAGACACTGTAGACACAGACACTGTAGACACACAGACACTGTAGACACAGACACTGTAGACACACAGACACTGTAGACACACAGACACTGTAGACACACAGACACTGTAAACACACAGACACTGTAGACACACAGACACTGTAGACACACAGACACTGTAGACACCCAGACATTGTAGACACCCAGACACTGTAGGCACACAGACACTGTAGACACACAGACACTGTAGACACACAAACACTGTAGACACAGACATTGTAGACACACAGACACTGTAGACACACAAACACTGTAGACAGACAGACAGTGTAGACACACAGACGTAGACACAGACAATGTAGACACACAGACACTGTAGACAGACACACGGACACTGTGGACACATATTGTAGACACACAGACACTGTAGACACACAGTCACTGTAGACACAGACACTGTAGACACACAGACACTGTAGACAGACACACGGACACTATAGACACAGACATTGTAGACACAGACACTGTAGACACACAGACATTGTAGACTCAGACACTGTAGACACACAGACACTGTAGACACAGGCATTGTAGGCACAGACACTGTAGACACACATACATTGTAGAATCAGACACTGTAGACACACAGACATTGTAGACACACAGACACTGTAGACACACAGAAACTGTAGACACAGACATTTTAGACACACAGACACTGTAGACACACAGTCACTGTAGACACACAGACATTGTAGACACAGAAACTGTAGACACACAGACACTTTAGACACAGACACTGTAGACACACAGACACTGTAGACACACAGACACTGTAGATACAGACAATGTAGATACAGACACTGTAGACACACAGACATTGTAGACACACAGACATTGTAGACACACAGACACTGTAGATACAGACAATGTAGATACAGACACTGTAGACACACAGACATTGTAGACACACAGACATTGTAGCCACACAGACATTGTAGACACACAGACATTGTGGACACACAGACACTGTAGACACACAGACACTGTAGACACAGACACTGTAGACACACAGACACTGTAGACACAGACACTGTAGACACACAGACACTGTAGACACACAGACACTGTAGACACACAGACACTGTAGACACAGACACTGTAGACACACAGACACTGTAGACACACAGACACTGTAAACACACAGACACTGTAGACACACAGACACTGTAGACACACAGACACTGTAGACACACAGACACTGTAGACACACAGACACTGTAGACACACAGACATTGTAGACACCCAGACACTGTAGGCACAGACACTGTAGACACACAGACACTGTAGACAGACACACGGACACTGTGGACACATATTGTAGACACACAGACACTGTAGACACACAGTCACTGTAGACACAGACACTGTAGACACACAGACTCTGTAGACAGACACACGGACACTGTAGACACAGACATTGTAGACACAGACACTGTAGACACACAGAAATTGTAGACTCAGACACTGTAGACACAGACACTGTAGACACACAGACACTGTAGACACAGGCACTGTAGACACAGACACTGTAGACACAGACACACGGACACACAGACATTGTAGACTCAGACACTGTAGACACAGACACTGTAGACACAGACACTGTACACACACAGACACTGTAGACACACAGACATTGTAGACTCAGACACTGTAGACACAGACACTGTAGACACAGTAGACACAGACACTGTAGACACAGTAGACACAGACACTGTAGACACAGTAGACACAGACACTGTAGACACAGGCATTGTAGACACACAGACACTGTAGACACACAGACACTGTAGACACACAGACACTGTATATACAGTCACTGTAGACACACAGACACTGTAGAAACACAGACACTGTAGACACACAGACATTGTAGACACACAAACATTGTAGACACACAGACACTGTAGACACATAGTCACTGTAGACATTTTAGACACACAGTCACTGTAGACACAGACACTGTAGACACACAGACATTGTAGACACACAGACACTGTAGACACACAGAAACTGTAGACACAGACATTTTAGACACACAGACACTGTAGACACACAGACATTGTAGACACAGACACTGTAGAGACACAGACAGTGTAGATACAGACAATGTAGATACAGACACTGTAGACACACAGATATTGTAGACACACAGACACTGTAGACACACAGACACTGTAGACACAGACATTGTAAACACACAGACATTGTAGACACACAGACACTGTAGACACAGACACTGTAGAGACACAGACATTGTAGACACACAGACACTGTAGACACACAGACACTGTAGACACACAGACATAGTAGACACACAGACACTGTAGACACAGACAATGTAGAGACACAGGCATTGTAGACACACAGACATTGTAGACACACAGTCACTGTAGACACACAGACACTGTAGATACACAGACACTGTAGACACAGACATTGTAGACACACAGACATTGTAGACACACAGACACTGTAGACACACAGACACTGTAGACACAGACACTGTAGACACACAGACATTGTAGACACACAGACATTGTAGACACACAGTCACTGTAGACACACAGACACTGTAGACACACAGACACTGTAGACACACAGACATTGTAGACACACAGACATTGTAGACACACAGACATTGTAGACACACAGACATTGTAGACACACAGACACTGTAGACACTGTAGACACAGACACTGTAGACACACAGACACTGTAGACACAGACACTGTAGACACACAGACACTGTAGACACACAGACACTGTAGACACAGACACTGTAGACACATCTTGTAGACACACAGACACTGTAGACACACAGACACTGTAGACACAGACACTGTCGACACACAGACACTTTAGACACACAGACACTGTAAACACACAGACACTGTAGACACACAAACGTTGTAGACAGACAGTGTAGACACAGACACTGTAGACACATCTTGTAGACACACAGACACTGTAGACACACAGACACTGTAGACACAGACACTGTAGACACACAGACACTGTAGACACACAGACACTGTAAACACACAGACACTGTAGACACACAGACACTGTAGACACACAGACACTGTAGACACACAGACATTGTAGACACCCAGACACTGTAGGCACAGACACTGTAGACACACAGACACGGTAGACACACAAACACTGTAGACACAGACATTGTAGACACACAGACACTGTAGACACACAAACACTGTAGACAGACAGACAGTGTAGACACACAGACGTAGACACACAGACACTGTAGACACAGACACTGTAGACACACGGACAATGTAGACAGACACACGGACACTGTAGACACAGACACTGTAGACACACAGACATTGTAGACTCAGACACTGTAGACACAGACACTGTAGACACACAGACACTGTAGACACAGGCATTGTAGACACAGGCATTGTAGGCACAGACACTGTAGACACACAGACATTGTAGACACAGGCACTGTAGACACAGGCACTGTAGACACACAGACATTGTAGACACACAGACATTGTAGACACTCAGACATTGTAGACACACAGACATTGTAGACACACAGTCACTGTAGACACACAGACACTGTAGACACACAGACACTGTAGACACACAGACATTGTAGACACACAGACACTGTAGACACACAGTAACTGTAGACACAGACATTTTAGACACACAGACACTGTAGACACAGACATTGTAGACACACAGACACACAGACACTGTAGACACACAGACACTGTATATACAGTCACTGTAGACACACAGACACTGTAGACACACAGACACTGTAGACACACAGACACTGTAGACACACAGACACTGTAGACACACAGACATTGTAGACACACAGACATTGTAGACACACAGACATTGTAGACACACAGACATTGTAGACACACAGACATTGTAGACACACAGACACTGTAGACACACAGACACTGTAGACACAGACACTGTAGACACACAGACATTGTAGACACAGGCACTGTAGACACAGGCATTGTAGACACAGAGACACACAGACACTGTAGACACACAGACATTGTAGACACACAGACACTGTAGACACACAGACACTGTAGACACACAGACACTGTAGACACAGACACTGTAGACACACAGACACTGTAGACACACAGTCATTGTAGACACAGGCACTGTAGACACAGGCATTGTAGACACAGAGACACTGTAGACACACAAACATTGTAGACACACAGTCACTGTAGACACAGACATTTTAGACACACAGACACTGTAGACACAGACACTGTAGACACAGACACTGTAGACACACAGACATTGTAGACACACAGACACTGTAGACACACAGAAACTGTAGACACAGACATTTTAGACACACAGACACTGTAGACACACAGTCACTGTAGACACACAGACATTGTAGACACACAGACACTGTAGACACACAGACACCTTAGACACACAGACATTGTAGACACAGACACTGTAGAGACACAGACACTGTAGATACAGACACTGTAGACACACAGATATTGTAGACACACAGATATTGTAGACACACAGACACTGTAGACACACAGACACTGTAGACACAGACATTGTAAACACACAGACACTGTAGAGACACAGACATTGTAGACACACAGACATTGTAGACACACAGACACTGTAGACACAGACAATGTAGAGACACAGGCATTGTAGACACACAGACACTGTAGATACACAGACACTGTAGACACAGACATTGTAGACACACAGACATTGTAGACACACAGTCACTGTAGACACACAGACACTGTAGATACACAGACACTGTAGACACACAGACACTGTAGACACACAGACATTGTAGACACACAGACATTGTAGACACACAGACATTGTAGACACACAGACACTGTAGACACACAGACACTGTAGACACAGACACTGTAGACACACAGACACTGTAGACACAGACACTGTAGACACACAGACACTGTAGACACAGACACTGTGGACACACAGACACTGTAGACACAGACACTGTAGACACACAGACACTGTAGACACAGACACTGTAGACACACAGACATTGTAGACACACAGACATTGTAGACACACAGACACTGTAGACACAGACACTGTAGACAGACAGACACTGTAGACACAGACACTGTAGACACACAGACACTGTAGACACACAGACACTGTAGACACACAGACACTGTAGACACAGACACTGTAGACACACAGACAATGTAGAGACACAGACACTGTAGACACACAGACACTGTAGACACACAGACGTAGACACACAGACACTGTAGACACACATACATTGTAGACACACAGACACTGTAGATACACAAACACTGTAGACAGACAGACAGTGTAGACACACAGACACTGTAGACACAGACACTGTAGACACATATTGTAGACACACAGACACTGTAGACACACAGTCACTGTAGACACAGACACTGTAGACACACAGACACTGTAGACAGACACACGGACACTGTAGACACAGACACTGTAGACACACAGACATTGTAGACTCAGACACTGTAGACACAGACACTGTAGACACAGACACTGTAGACACACAGACACTGTAGACACAGGCATTGTATTCACAGACACTGTAGACACAGACACACGGACACTGTAGACACAGGCATTGTAGACACACAGACATTGTAGACTCAGAGACTGTAGACACACAGACACTGTAAACACAGGTATTGTAGACACAGACACTGTAGACACAGACACACGGACACTGTAGACACAGGCATTGTAGACACACAGACATTGTAGACTCAGACACTGTAGACACAGACACTGTACACACACAGACACTGTAGACACACAAACATTGTAGACTCAGACACTGTAGACACAGACACTGTAGACACAGTAGACACAGACACTGTACACACACAGACACTGTAGACACACAGACACTGTAGAAACACAGACACTGTAGACACACAGACACTGTAGACACACAGACACTGTAGACACACAGACATTGTAGACTCACAGACATTGTAGACACACAGACATTGTAGACACACAGACATTGTAGACACACAGACATTGTAGACACACAGACATTGTAGACACACAGACACTGTAGACACAGACACTGTAGAGACACAGACAATGTAGAGACACAGACATTGTAGACACACAGACACTGTAGACACACAGACACTGTAGACACACAGACATTGTAGACACACAGACACTGTAGACACAGACAATGTAGAGACACAGGCATTGTAGACACACAGACACTGCAGATACACAGTCACTGTAGACACACAGACACTGTAGACACACAGACACTGTAGACACACAGACACTGTAGACACACAGACATTGTAGACACACAGACATTGTAGACACACAGACATTGTAGACACACAGACACTGTAGACACACAGACACTGTAGACACAGACACTGTAGACACACAGACACTGTAGACACAGACACTGTAGACACACAGACACTGTAGACACTGTAGACACACAGACACTGTAGACACAGACACTGTAGACACACAGACACTGTAGACACAGACACTAGACACACAGACATTGTAGACACACAGACACTGTAGACACAGACACTGTAGACACACAGACACTGTAGACACACAGACACTGTAGACACACAGACATTGTAGACACAGGCACTGTTGACACAGGCACTGTAGACACAGGCATTGTAGACACAGAGACACTGTAGACACACAAACATTGTAGACACACAGACACTGTAGACACACAGTCACTGTAGACACATACACTGTAGACACACAGACACTGTAGACACACAGACACTGTAGACACACAGACATTGTAGACACACAGACACTGTAGACACACAGACACTGTAGACACAGACACTGTAGACACACAGACATTGTAGACACAGACACTGTAGACACAGACACTGTAGACACACAGACACTGTAGACACAGGCTTTGTAGTCACAGACACTGTAGACACAGACACACGGACACTGTAGACACAGGCATTGTAGACACACAGACATTGTAGACTCAGATACTGTAGACACACAGACACTCTAGACACAGGTATTGTAGACACAGACACTGTAGACACAGACACACGGACACTGTAGACACAGGCATTGTAGACACACAGGCATTGTAGACTCAGACGCTGTAGACACAGACACTGTAGACACAGACACTGTACACACACAGACACTGTAGACACACAGACATTGTAGACTCAGACACTGTAGACACAGTAGACACAGACACTGTAGACACACATACACTGTAGACACAGGCATTGTAGACAAACAGACACTGTAGACACACAAACACTGTAGACACACAGACAATGTATATACAGTCACTGTAGACACACAGACACTGTAGACATAGACACTGTAGACACACAGACACTGTAGACATAGACACTGTAGACACACAGACACTGTAGACACACAGACACTGTAGACACAGACACTGTAGACACACAGACACTGTAGACATAGACACTGTAGACACACAGACACTGTAGACACACAGACATTGTAGACACAGGCACTGTAGACACAGGCATTGTAGACACAGAGACACTGTAGACACACAGACACTGTAGACACACAGACATTGTAGACACACAGACACTGTAGACACACAGTCACTGTAGACACAGACATTTTAGACACACAGACACTGTAGACACATATATTGTAGACACACAGACACTGTAGACACTGTAGACACACAGACACTGTAGACACACAGACACTGTATATACAGTCACTGTAGACACACAGACACTGTAGAAACACAGACACTGTAGACACACAGACACTGTAGACACACAGACACTGTAGACACACAGACACTGTAGACACACAGACATTGTAGACACAGGCACTGTTGACACAGGCACTGTAGACACAGGCATTGTAGACACAGAGACACTGTAGACACACAAACATTGTAGACACACAGACACTGTAGACACACAGTCACTGTAGACACATACACTGTAGACACACAGACACTGTAGCCACACAGACACTGTAGACACACAGACATTGTAGACACCCAGACACTGTAGGCACAGACACTGTAGACACACAGACACTGTAGACACACAAACACTGTAGACACAGACATTGTAGACACACAGACACTGTAGACACACAAACACTGTAGACAGACAGACAGTGTAGACACACAGACGTAGACACACAGACACTGTAGACACAGACACTGTAGACACACAGACACTGTAGACACAGACACTGTAGACACACGGACAATGTACACAGACACACGGACACTGTAGACACAGACACTGTAGACACACAGACATTGTAGACTCAGACACTGTAGACACACAGACACTGTAGACACAGGCATTGTAGACACAGGCATTGTAGGCACAGACACTGTAGACACACAGACATTGTAGACACAGGCACTGTAGACACACAGACATTGTAGACACACAGACATTGTAGACACTCAGACATTGTAGACACACAGACATTGTAGACACACAGTCACTGTAGACACACAGACACTGTAGACACACAGACACTGTAGACACACAGACACTGTAGACACACAGACATTGTAGACACACAGACACTGTAGACACACAGTAACTGTAGACACAGACATTTTAGACACACAGACACTGTAGACACACAGACACTGTAGACACACAGACACTGTAGACACACAGACACTGTATATACAGTCACTGTAGACACACAGACATTGTAGACACACAGACATTGTAGACACACAGACATTGTAGACACACAGACACTGTAGACACACAGACACTGTAGACACAGACACTGTAGACACACAGACATTGTAGACACAGGCTCTGTAGACACAGGCATTGTAGACACAGAGACACTGTAGACACACAGACACTGTAGACACACAGACATTGTAGACACACAGACACTGTAGACACACAGACACTGTAGACACACAGACACTGTAGACACAGACACTGTAGACACACAGACACTGTAGACACACAGTCATTGTAGACACAGGCACTGTAGACACAGGCATTGTAGACACAGAGACACTGTAGACACACAAACATTGTAGACACTGTAGACACACAGTCACTGTAGACACAGACATTTTAGACACACAGACACTGTAGACACAGACACTGTAGACACAGACACTGTAGACACACAGACATTGTAGACACACAGACACTGTAGACACACAGAAACTGTAGACACAGACATTTTAGACACACAGACACTGTAGACACACAGTCACTGTAGACACACAGACATTGTAGACACACAGACACTGTAGACACACAGACACCTTAGACACACAGACATTGTAGACACAGACACTGTAGAGACACAGACACTGTAGATACAGACACTGTAGACACACAGATATTGTAGACACACAGATATTGTAGACACACAGACACTGTAGACACACAGACACTGTAGACACAGACATTGTAAACACACAGACATTGTAGACACACAGACACTGTAGAGACACAGACATTGTAGACACACAGACATTGTAGACACACAGACACTGTAGACACAGACAATGTAGAGACACAGGCATTGTAGACACACAGACACTGTAGACACACAGTCACTGTAGACACACAGGCACTGTAGATACACAGACACTGTAGACACACAGACACTGTAGACACACAGATATTGTAGACACACAGACATTGTAGACACACAGACATTGTAGACACACAGACACTGTAGACACACAGACACTGTAGACACAGACACTGTAGACACACAGACACTGTAGACACAGACACTGTAGACACACAGACACTGTAGACACAGACACTGTGGACACACAGACACTGTAGACACAGACACTGTAGACACACAGACACTGTAGACACAGACACTGTAGACACACAGACATTGTAGACACACAGACATTGTAGACACACAGACACTGTAGACACAGACACTGTAGACAGACAGACACTGTAGACACAGACACTGTAGACACACAGACACTGTAGACACACAGACACTGTAGACACACAGACACTGTAGACACACAGACACTGTAGACCCAGACACTGTAGACACACAGACAATGTAGAGACACATACACTGTAGACACACAGACACTGTAGACACACAGACGTAGACACACAGACACTGTAGACACACATACATTGTAGACACACAGACACTGTAGATACACAAACACTGTAGACAGACAGACAGTGTAGACACACAGACACTGTAGACACAGACACTGTAGACACATATTGTAGACACACAGACACTGTAGACACACAGTCACTGTAGACACAGACACTGTAGACACACAGACACTGTAGACAGACACACGGACACTGTAGACACAGACATTGTAGACACAGACACTGTAGACACACAGACATTGTAGACTCAGACACTGTAGACACAGACACTGTAGACACAGACACTGTAGACACACAGACACTGTAGACACAGGCATTGTATTCACAGACACTGTAGACACAGACACACGGACACTGTAGACACAGGCATTGTAGACACACAGACATTGTAGACTCAGAGACTGTAGACACACAGACACTGTAGACACAGGTATTGTAGACACAGACACTGTAGACACAGACACACGGACACTGTAGACACAGGCATTGTAGACACACAGACATTGTAGACTCAGACATTGTAGACTCAGACACTGTAGACACAGACACTGTACACACACAGACACTGTAGACACACAGACATTGTAGACTCAGACACTGTAGACACAGACACTGTAGACACAGACACTGTACACACACAGACACTGTAGACACACAGACACTGTAGAAACACAGACACTGTAGACACACAGACACTGTAGACACACAGACACTGTAGACACACAGACATTTTAGACACACAGACATTGTAGACACACAGACATTGTAGACACACAGACATTGTAGACACACAGACATTGTAGACACACAGACACTGTAGACACAGACACTGTAGAGACACAGACAATGTAGAGACACAGACATTGTAGACACACAGACACTGTAGACACACAGACACTGTAGACACACAGACATTGTAGACACACAGACACTGTAGACACAGACAATGTAGAGACACAGGCATTGTAGACACACAGACACTGTAGATACACAGTCACTGTAGACACACAGACACTGTAGACACACAGACACTGTAGACACACAGACACTGTAGACACACAGACATTGTAGACACACAGACATTGTAGACACACAGACATTGTAGACACACAGACACTGTAGACACAGACACTGTAGACACACAGACACTGTAGACACAGACACTGTAGACACACAGACACTGTAGACACACAGACACTGTAGACACAGACACTGTAGACACACAGACACTGTAGACACAGACACTGTAGACACACAGACATTGTAGACACAAAGACATTGTAGACACACAGACACTGTAGACACAGACACTGTAGACACACAGACACTGTAGACACACAGACACTGTAGACACACAGACATTGTAGACACAGGCACTGTTGACACAGGCACTGTAGACACAGGCATTGTAGACACAGAGACACTGTAGACACACAAACATTGTAGACACACAGACACTGTAGACACACAGTCACTGTAGACACATACACTGTAGACACACAGACACTGTAGACACACAGACACTGTAGACACACAGACATTGTAGACACACAGACACTGTAGACACACAGACACTGTAGACACAGACACTGTAGACACACAGACATTGTAGACTCAGACACTGTAGACACAGACACTGTAGACACACAGACACTGTAGACACAGGCTTTGTAGTCACAGACACTGTAGACACAGACACACGGACACTGTAGACACAGGCATTGTAGACACACAGACATTGTAGACTCAGACACTGTAGACACACAGACACTCTAGACACAGGTATTGTAGACACAGACACTGTAGACACAGACACACGGACACTGTAGTCACAGGCATTGTAGACACACAGGCATTGTAGACTCAGACACTGTAGACACAGACACTGTACACACACAGACACTGTAGACACACAGACATTGTAGACTCAGACACTGTAGACACAGTAGACACAGACACTGTAGACACACATACACTGTAGACACAGGCATTGTAGACAAACAGACACTGTAGACACACAGACACTGTATATACAGTCACTGTAGACACACAGACACTGTAGACATAGACACTGTAGACACACAGACACTGTAGACATAGACACTGTAGACACACAGACACTGTAGACACACAGACACTGTAGACACAGACACTGTAGACACACAGACACTGTAGACATAGACACTGTAGACACACAGACACTGTAGACACACAGACATTGTAGACACAGGCACTGTAGACACAGGCATTGTAGACACAGAGACACTGTAGACACACAGACACTGTAGACACACAGACATTGTAGACACACAGACACTGTAGACACACAGTCACTGTAGACACAGACATTTTAGACACACAGACACTGTAGACACAGATATTGTAGACACACAGACACTGTAGACACACAGACACTGTAGACACACAGACACTGTATATACAGTCACTGTAGACACACAGACACTGTAGAAACACAGACACTGTAGACACACAGACACTGTAGACACACAGACACTGTAGACACACAGACACTGTAGACACACAGACATTGTAGACACAGGCACTGTTGACACAGGCACTGTAGACACAGGCATTGTAGACACAGAGACACTGTAGACACACAAACATTGTAGACACACAGACACTGTAGACACACAGTCACTGTAGACACATACACTGTAGACACACAGACACTGTAGACACACCGACACTGTAGACACACAGACACTGTAGACACACAGACATTGTAGACACACAGACACTGTAGACACACAGACACTGTAGACACAGACACTGTAGACACACAGACATTGTAGACTCAGACACTGCAGACACAGACACTGTAGACACAGACACTGTAGACACACAGACACTGTAGACACAGGCTTTGTAGTCACAGACACTGTAGACACAGACACACAGACACTGTAGACACAGGCATTGTAGACACACAGACATTGTAGACTCAGACACTGTAGACACAGACACTGTAGACACAGACACTGTACACACACAGACACTGTAGACACACAGACATTGTAGACTCAGACACTGTAGACACAGGCACTGTAGACACAGTAGACACAGACACTGTAGACACACATACACTGTAGACACAGGCATTGTAGACACACAGACACTGTAGACACACAGACACTGTAGACACACAGACACTGTATATACAGTCACTGTAGACACACAGACACTGTAGACACACAGACACTGTAGACACACAGACATTGTAGACACACAGACATTGTAGACACACAGACATTGTAGACACACAGACACTGTAGACACACAGACACTGTAGACACAGACACTGTAGACACACAGACACTAGACATAGACACTGTAGACACACAGACACTGTAGACACACAGACATTGTAGACACAGACATTGTAGACACAGGCACTGTAGACACAGGCATTGTAGACACAGAGACACTGTAGACACACAAACACTGTAGACACACAGACATTGTAGACACACACACACTGTAGACACACAGTCACTGTAGACACAGACATTTTAGACACACAGACACTGTAGACACAGATATTGTAGACACACAGACACTGTAGACACAGGCGTTGTAGACACACAGACACACAGACACTGTAGACACACAGACACTGTATATACAGTCACTGTAGACACACAGACACTGTAGAAACACAGACACTGTAGACACACAGACACTGTAGACACACAGACACTGTAGACACACAGACACTGTAGACACACAGACACTGTAGACACACAGACATTGTAGACACAGGCACTGTAGACACAGGCACTGTAGACAGGCATTGTAGACACAGAGACACTGTAGACACACAAACATTGTAGACACACAGACACTGTAGACACACAGTCACTGTAGACACATACACTGTAGACACACAGACACTGTAGGCACACAGACACTGTAGACACACAGACATTGTAGACACACAGACACTGTAGACACACAGACACTGTAGACACAGACACTGTAGACACACAGACACTGTAGACACACAGACATTGTAGACACAGGCACTGTAGAGAGACAGACACTGTAGATACAGACGCTGTAGATACAGACACTGTAGACACACAGACATTGTAGACACACAGACACACAGACATTGTAGACACACAGACACTGTAGACACACAGACACTGTAGACACAGACATTGTAAACACACAGACATTGTAGACACACAGACACTGTAGACACAGACACTGTAGAGACACAGACATTGTAGACACACAGACACTGTAGACACACAGACACTGTAGACACACAGACATTGTAGACACACAGACACTGTAGACACAGACAATGTAGAGACAGACAATGTAGTGACACAGGCATTGTAGACACACAGACATTGTAGGCACACAGACACTGTAGACACACATACACTGTAGACACAGACATTGTAGACACACAGACATTGTAGACACACAGTCACTGTAGACACACAGACACTGTAGACACACAGACACTGTAGACACAGACACTGTAGACACACAGACATTGTAGACACACAGACACTGTAGACACAGACACTGTAGACACAGACACTGTAGGCACAGACACTGTAGACACAGACATTGTAGACACACAGACATTGTAGACACTGTAGACACACATTGTAGACACACAGACACTGTAGACACACAGTCACTGTAGACACACAGACACTGTAGACACACAGACACTGTAGACACACAGACACTGTAGACACAGACACTGTAGACACACAGACACTGTAGACACACAGACACTGTAGACACAGACACTGTAGACACACAGACATTGTAGACACACAGACACTGTAGACACACAGACATTGTAGACACACAGACACTGTAGACACAGACACTGTAGACACACAGACACTGTAGACACAGACACTGTAGACACAGACACTGTAGACACAGACATTGTAGACACACAGACATTGTAGACACTGTAGACACACAGACACTGTAGACACAGTCACTATAGAAACACAGACACTGTAGACACAGGCACTGTAGACACACAGACACTGTAGACACACAGACATTGTAGACACACAGACACTGTAGACACACAGACACTGTAGACACAGACACTGTAGACACACAGACACTGTAGACACAGACACTGTAGACACACAGACACTGTAGACACACAGACATTGTAGATACACAGACACTGTAGAGACACAGACACTGTAGACACACAGGCATTGTAGACACACAGACACTGTAGACACACAGACATTGTAGACACAGACAATGTAGACACAGGCACTGTAGACACACAGACATTGTAGACACACAGACATTGTAGACACACAGACATTGTAGACACACAGTCACTGTAGACACAGACACTGTAGCCACACAGACACTGTAGACACACAGACATTGTAGCCACACAGGCTCTGTAGACACACAGACATTGTAGCCACACAGGCTCTGTAGACACGCTCACTCACAGACACATATATACTTAGACACACATACATACTCACACATACACATATACATGGAGACACATAAACGTAGACACATAGACACACACACATAGACACACAACACACATAGACACATACGCACACACACACACACAAATATACATATGCACACAGATACATATTCTTGTTGACACACATAAACACATGTACACATGCGCACATATACATATAGACACTCATATGCACACACACTCACACATTCGTACACATACACACGTGTTAAATCATTGCTAAGACATTGTTGTTTTATAATTTCTGTCTCCACAGATCGTTATGTTGATGGTGCCGGTGTCCAAGCTAAACTAATTACTGCAGACATTGGTTGTACTAACGGCCTCATTCAAAAGATTGATAAAGTATTTGGCATTCCTGATTTGGATATACCCAGTCTCATCTATAATCACCCTTGGCTTCAAATGTAAAATTTTTTTTTTTTTTTCATTTATTTTTGACTAATTAGTTAAAATTAGTCATTTATTTTTACATTTATTTTTACATTTCTTAGTGTCAAAATTTTCATTGCATATTTTATGACCGTGTCACTGACACAGTCACTGATAGTGAGGCTCTATCAATGACATGGTCACCTGCCAGACATATACACACCAACACAGTCTCGGATCAACTCACCTGCCAGACATGTACAACACACTCAGATCAAGTCACTTGTCAGACATGTACAACACAGTCTCAGATCAAGTCATATGTCAGACATGTACAACATAGTCTCAGATCAATCATCTGGTATACATGTACAACACAGTCTCAGAATCAAGTCATCTGCCAGACATGTACAACACAGTCTCAGATCAAGTCAACTGCCAGACATGTACAACAGTCTCAGATCAAGTCATCTGCCAGACATTTACAACACAGTCTCAGATCAAGACATCTGCTAGACAAGTACAACTCTGAAATATTAATCAATCTAATGTTTTCTTTTACTTGTTTTGTCATATCTCCCTCATTTTCTTATTGTTGTAGTTGTTGACATCATTTTTTGTCTCTAATATTTTTGACATCTGATGATTTTTAGCTTTAAAAGCAATGCATAATAAAGACAATATTGTCTTCAGTCACGTGTCTCTTCAGACCATCAACAGGTTTACCACGACATAGATGTCGCTTCTCAGTTAAATGCAATTGAGAATCAAGATAAATGTATGCTACATGAGCCAACATATGGTCCTTGAATGAGCTGTTATTAACTTACCTTAGTTCATGTAGCCATGAGTGGTTAACAAGACTAGCTTTAGAACAAAGAGTATTCTCGTGTGAAATAAGGAAAATATATCATTTTTATATCCTCACAAATTGTAATATGTTTATAGTATCTAGTAGTGTTATTTTCAGCATGTTATATATATTTGTCATGGGACTTTACTTATGTATCTGTATTGTTTTTTAAATCATTCCCTATTACTAGGGGAATTGTTTCTGTTTTCAACATCCATATTCAGCTTATTTCTGTCTCCAAATCTTTATATTTGATTAATTTCTCAGTTTCTTTGAGAGTTATATTGTTGTTTGTGCAGGACAGGTATTATTATTACTATTACTACTACCACAGGGCAGTGGATTGGCAGAATCGGTAGAGTGTCGGATAACATGCTTAGCGGCATAGTTACGTTCTGAGCTCAAATCCCACCGAGATTAGCTTTGCCTTTCATCCTTATGGTGTAAATTTAATGAACTTTCCCATTCCCCCAAATTGTTGGCCTTGTGCTTAAATCAGAAACCATTATTATTATTTGTTAGGCAACCATTTTCTGCTTTACGTGTAACTGGACTACAACATGAACTGACTGATGATAAAACTTCAAACAGCCACAATAGCC
This sequence comes from Eledone cirrhosa, assembly GCA_964016885.1. NCBI lineage: Eukaryota > Metazoa > Mollusca > Cephalopoda > Octopoda > Eledonidae > Eledone > Eledone cirrhosa. Next base: position 3,584,800 of record OZ024759.1, on the reverse strand, counting down.
AGGCTTATCTGCCCAAAGATTATGCACAGTGTGGCTTCCAGAAATGTGATTACACCATATTGATTCCTAATGGAACTGCTATAGAGATAATGATGAGACATAATATCGGCAAGGAGATTTGGAGCAATGTCAATGTACTTACACATGTAAGTATAGCTTAATGTATATATGTCCTGGGAGCTTCTCTCTTGACAATGAATGGTTTCTCTCTACATAGGAAAGAGAGGTTGTATGTTACCTACATATGAAATCTGATGTTGTATAACCACGGCTTAGTGCTTAGAGTGTTGGGCTTGCAATTGAGAGATTGTGAGTTCAATTCTCAGACTGAGTTTATTTCACATTGCTCCAGTTTACTCAGCTGTAAATGAGTTGCGACGTCACTGGTGCCAAGCTGTCTCAACCATTGCCTTTGCCTTGGACATCATCGGTGGCATGGAGAAGGGAGGCTGGTATGCATGGGTGACTGCTGGTCTTCCACAAACAAACCTTGCCCAGGCTTATTCCTTGGAGGGAAACTTTCTAGGTACAAAACCATGATCATTAGAGACTGATGGGGGCCTTTATAACCATGGAGAATTGTCAGTGAATGATGGCTGTATAATGTTGTATGGTCGGTAGGCTGTATTCTGGCTAAATACAAAGTATGGTGCTGCATGTAATGAGACATGGGCAGTAAATAGAGAAGATATGCAATGTCTGAAGAGAAATGAGTCAAACATGTTCTAATGGATGTGTGATGTTAATGTGCATGGAAGTCAAAGCTCAGATGAGCTGAAATAATAATTAGATATGAGGATTCAGATGTAGTGTTCTCTGCTGGTATGGACATGTGATGCATATGGATGATGATTGTTGGGTGAAGAAGTGCCAAGAGATCTCGATGGAAAGAAGTAGAGGAAGACTTGGGCAGATGAGATGGAGTGAACCTCACAGAGATCACTAAGGAACTGTGGAGGGAAACTCTGCTAGATAAGATCCATTCAATCCCTGCAAACATTTAAAAAAATGAACATATAATGACGATAAATGTAAGAATTTATTCTCATGAAATTTTATGTATCTTAACCAGGGCACATTTTTTCATATTGTTTTTCATTAAAACAGCTGAGAAATCGCCTCTGAGATAGAACCATGTAGGGGATCAGCTAAACTAACACATGTGAGCTGTAACAACTTGACTGGGGCCTCTATCATTAAAAGTCTCTTATGAGATAGAACTTTAACAGCTCATCATTTTGTGCTGCTGGGGTTCCCCTAAACCAGCTCCCCCACTAGACCCTGGTTTGGTAGGGGAACTGTTTTAGTCACCGCCTACTCTACCATGAAGCAGGTTGTACTGAGTTATAAGGTACCAGTAGCAAGCAGAAACCTGACCTGACCTAGCTACACATGACCTAGCAACTGTGCTGTTTTCTGACTTTGTTAGCATGTCCACGTGTGTTAGACACATGGAATTCAAAAAGGTGCTCGGGGTTGTTGTTGGTAAGATGGTTAATAATTTTGTGGATGTTTACCAAGTCAGTTGCCAGATGTCGGAGCTTCAATGTATCCATGCCAGGGGTTCAGAGTATTGTAGATGACTGATGGAGGGTATTCGCTTGGTTGCATGTTTTTGAACAGTCTCCAGGAGGTCAATATTCTGAGCAAGACAGGAGTGTCAGACTGGTGATGCAAATTCTAAGTGTAGCTGCACCATAGCTCTACGTAACACACCAGCACAACACATATGTAATATTTGTCGTAGAGTTTATG
>OZ024759.1:3548045-3575545 GCA_964016885.1 Eledone cirrhosa | reverse complement strand
CCTGCTGGTGAGACACTACATAGCAATGTGGCATGCTGGTGAGACACTACATAGCAATGTGGCCTGCTGGTGAGACACTACATAGCTATGTGGCCTGTTGACGAGACACTACATAGCTATGTGGCCTGCTGACAAGACACTACATAGCAATGTGGCCTGCTGGTGAGACACTACATAGCAATGTGGCCTGCTGGTGAGACACTACATAGCAATGTGGCCTGCTGGTGAGACACTGCATAGCTATGTGGCCTGCTAGTGAGACACTGCATAGCTATGTGGTCTGCCGACAAGACACTCCATAGCTATGTGGCCTGCTGACGAGACACTACATAGCTATGTGGCCTGCTGGTGAGACACTACATAGCAATATGGCCTGCTGACAAGACACTGCATAGCAATGTGGCCTGCTGGTGAGACACTGCATAGCTATGTGGCCTGCTGGTGAGACACTGCATAGCTATGTGGCCTGCTGGTGAGACACTGCATAGCAATGTGGCCTGCTGGTGAGACACTCCATAGCTATGTGGCCTGCTGACAAGACACTCTATAGCAATGTGGCCTGCTGACAAGACACTCCATAGCTATGTGGCCTGCTGACGAGACACTACATAGCTATGTGGCCTGCTGGTGAGACACTCCATAGCTATGTGGCCTGCCGACAAGACACTCCATAGCTATGTGGCCTGCTGACGAGACACTACATAGCTATGTGGCCTGCTGGTGAGACACTACATAGCTATGTGGCCTGCTGGTGAGACACTACATAGCTATGTGGCCTGCTGGTGAGACACTACATAGCTATGTAGCCTGCTGGTGAGAAACTGCATAGCAATGTGGCCTGCTGGTGAGACACTACATAGCAATGTGGCCTGCTGGTGAGAAACTGCATAGCAATGTGGCCTGCTGGTGAGACACTCCATAGCTATGTGGCCTGCTGGTGAGACACTCCATAGCTATGTGGCCTGCTGGTGAGACACTGCATAGCTATGTGGCCTGCTGGTGAGACACTGCATAGCTATGTGGCCTGCCGACAAGACACTCCATAGCTATGTGGCCTGCTGACGAGACACTACATAGCTATGTGGCCTGCTGGTGAGACACTACATAGCAATATGGCCTGCTGACAAGACACTGCATAGCAATGTGGCCTGCTGGTGAGACACTGCATAGCAATGTGGCCTGCTGGTGAGACACTGCATAGCTATGTGGCCTGCTGACAAGACACTACATAGCTATGTGGCCTGCTGGTGAGACACTGCATAGCAATGTGGCCTGCTGGTGAGACACTCCATAGCTATGTGGCCTGCTGACAAGACACTCTATAGCAATGTGGCCTGCTGACAAGACACTCCATAGCTATGTGGCCTGCTCGTGAGACACTCCATAGCAATATGGCCTGCTGACAAGACACTGTATAGCTATGTGGCCTGCTGACAAGACACTGTATAGCAATGTGGCCTGCTGGTGAGACACTCCATAGCTATGTGGCCTGCTGACAAGACACTGTATTGCAATGTGAGCAACTGACAAGACACTTCGTAACAATGTGGCCTGCTGACAAGACACTCCATAGCTATGTGGCCTGCTGACAAGACACTCTATAGAAATGTGGCATGCTGACAAGACACTGCATAGCTATGTGGCCTGCTGACAAGACACTGTACAGCTATGTGGCCTGCTGACAAGGCACTCCATAGCTATGTGGCCTGCTGACAAGACACTCCATAGCTATGTGGCCTGCTGACAAGACACTCCATAGCTATGTGGCCTGCTGACAAGACACTGTATAACAATGTGAGCAACTGACAAGACACTTCGTAACAATGTGGCCTGCCAGTGAGACACTGCATAGAAATGTGGCCTGCCTGTGTGACACTCCATAGCAATGTGGCCCGCACGCCCCAAAAGGATGCCGACCTCTGGTATAGATGACAACACTATAATATAGATGATATAATATTGTGATATTTATTATCTTGTATAGTGTAAATGTTGTTATAATTGTCATTGTTCTCATATTTTATTTCCAGTCTGTAAATCAGGTAAATTTGGAGCCAACTGTGGCAACACATGTCACTGTGCTGACAACAGTAAATGTAACAAACAGACAGGTGTGTGTTCTAGTGGAGGATGTGCTGCTGGTTATGAAGGTAGCAACTGTCAGACAGGTATATGGTGTAGTAATTAACCCTTTCATTACCACATTTCTAATAAAAGACACTGTCTATGTCATTAACCCTTTCATTACCATATTTCTAATGAAAGACACTGTCTATGTCATTAACCCTTTCATTACCATATTTCTAATGAAAGACACTGTCTATGTCAGAGGAGAGGAACCTTTTTACCTTTAGAGGCCACATTTAAATTAGGCAGTAATAAAGGAGGCCGCATAAGTTGATATACCTATAAATGCGACTTTTGTGAAATTATTATAATATATAGTATATAAAATTTGTATAGTTTTATAGTCATTTATTATTTAACATAAAAAGTTACAATATAAAATATTTTTGCCTTCACATAATTATAAAGAAATACAATAGAAAAATAATAATATTAAGTTCAAAAAACTAATATAGAAAAAATACGTAAAATAATTTTAAAATCCGAGGGAAAATTCAAGTTAGTCGGATATTTGCATTTGTTTCTTGCTTGAAAGTAATTGAATATTTGGATTAAGGTTTAATGACATAGACTCTATGTCATTAAACTTTTCATTACCAAGTTTCTACTTAAAGACACTGTCTATGTCATTAATCCTTTCATTACCATATCTCTACTTAAAGACACTGTCTATATCATTTAATCTTTCATTACCATATTTCTAATGAAAGACACTGTCTATGTCATTAATCCTTTCATTACCATATTTCTACTTAAAGACACTGTGTATGTCATTACCCCTTTCATTACCATATTTCTAATGAAAGACACTGTCTATATCATTAACCCTTTCATTACCATATTTCTAATGAAAGACACTGTCTATGTCATTAACTCTTTCATTACCATATTTCTACTTAAAGACATGTCATTAAAACTTTCATTACATATCTCTACTTAAAGACACTGTCTATGTCATTAACCCTTTCATTACCATATTTCTACTTAAAGACACTGTCTATATCATTAACCCTTTCATTACATATCTCTACTTAAAGACACTGTCTATGTCATTAACCCTTTCATTACCATATTTCTAATGAAAGACACTGTCTATGTCAGAGGAGAGGAACCTTTTTACCATTAGAGGCCACATTTAAATTAGGCAGTAATAAAGGAGGCCGCATAAGTTGATATACCTATAAATGCGACTTTTGTGAAATTATTATAATATATAGTATATAAAATTTGTATAGTTTTATAGTCATTTATTATTTAACATAAAAAGTTACAATATAAAATATTTTTGCCTTCACATAATTATAAAGAAATACAATAGAAAAATAATAATATTAAGTTCAAAAAACTAATATAGAAAAAATACGTAAAATAATTTTAAAATCCGAGGGAAAATTCAAGTTAGTCGGATATTTGCATTTGTTTCTTGATTGAAAGTAATTGAATATTTGGATTAAGGCTTAATGACATAGACTCTATGTCATTAAACTTTTCATTACCAAGTTTCTACTTAAAGACACTGTCTATGTCATTAATCCTTTCATTACCATATCTCTACTTAAAGACACTGTCTATATCATATAATCTTTCATTACCATATTTCTAATGAAAGACACTGTCTATGTCATTAATCCTTTCATTACCATATTTCTACTTAAAGACACTGTCTATGTCATTACCCCTTTCATTACCATATTTCTAATGAAAGACACTGTCTATATCATTAACCCTTTCATTACCATATTTCTAATGAAAGACACTGTCTATGTCATTAACTCTTTCATTACCATATTTCTACTTAAAGACATGTCATTAAAACTTTCATTACATATCTCTACTTAAAGACACTGTCTATGTCATTAACCCTTTCATTACCATATTTCTACTTAAAGACACTGTCTATATCATTAACCCTTTCATTACATATCTCTACTTAAAGACACTGTCTATGTCATTAACCCTTTCATTACCATATTTCTACTTAAAGACACTGTCTATGTCATTAACCCTTTCATTACATATCTCTACTTAAAGACACTGTCTATGTCATTAACCCTTTCATTACCATATCTCTACTTAAAGACACTGTCTATATCATTAACCCTTTCATTACATATCTCTACTTAAAGACACCGTCTATGTCATTAATCCTTTCATTACATATCTCTACTTAAAGACACTGTCTATGTCATTAACCCTTTCATTACCATATCTCTACTTAAAGACACTGTCTATATCATTAACCCTTTCATTACATATCTCTACTTAAAGACACTGTCTATATCATTAACCCTTTCATTACATATCTCTACTTAAAGACACCGTCTATGTGATTAACCCTTTCATTACCATATTTCTAATGAAAGACACTGTCTATGTCATTAACCCTTTAATTACCATATTTCTAATGAAAGACACAGTCTATGTCATTAACCCCTTCATTACCATATTTCTAATGAAAGACACTGTCTATATCATTAACCCTTTCATTACCATATTTCTAATGAAAGACACTGTCTATATCATTAACCCTTTCATTACCATATTTCTAATGAAAGACACTGTCTATGTCATTAACTCTTTCATTACCATATTTCTACTTAAAGACATGTCATTAAAACTTTCATTACATATCTCTACTTAAAGACACTGTCTATGTCATTAAACCTTTCATTACATATCTCTACTTAAAGACACTGTCTATGTCATTAACCCTTTCATTACCATATTTCTACTTAAAGACACTGTCTATGTCATTAACCCTTTCATTACATATCTCTACTTAAAGACACTGTCTATGTCATTAACCCTTTCATTGCCATATTTCTACTTAAAGACACTGTCTATGTCATTAACCCTTTCATTACATATCTCTACTTAAAGACACTGTCTATGTCATTAACCCTTTCATTACCATATTTCTACTTAAAGACACTGTCTATGTCATTAACCCTTTCATTACATATCTCTACTTAAAGACACCGTCTATGTCATTAATCCTTTCATTACATATTTCTACTTAAAGACACTGTCTATGTCATTAACCCTTTCATTACATATCTCTACTTAAAGACACCGTCTATGTCATTAATCCTTTCATTACATATCTCTACTTAAAGACACTGTCTATGTCATTAAACCTTTCATTACATATCTCTACTTAAATACACCGTCTATGTCATTAAACCTTTCATTACCATATTTCTACTTAAAGACACTACCTATATCATTAACCCTTTCATTACCATATTTCTACTTAAAGACACTGTCTATGTCATTAACCCTTTCATTACCATATCTCTACTTAAAGACACTGTCTATGTCATTAACCCTTTCATTACATATCTCTACTTAAAGACACTGTCTATGTCATTAATCCTTTCGTTACATATTTCTACTTAAAGACACTGTCTATATCATTAACCCTTTCATTACCATATTTCTACTTAAAGACACTGTCTATGTCATTAAACCTTTCATTACCATATTACTAAAGAAATATATTGCATACGATTTTAAACAAATTTTTATATAATGAAGAATTTGAAGGGCTATAGTTATATAACTGAGATTTTCATCACTAATATTTTGGATGGAACATAACCTAACAAAAGTTCTTACATAACACTATAGTGGGAAGTTTTTAGATAAATATATAGAGTAAAACAGTTAATCGGTGTCAGGTATTTTGATATCAAAAAGGTTAATAATTGTAAATATTATATCTTGAAATTGTTCAAACTGTTTACATTACATTTCATATTACAGCCTGTGACATTGGTAAATTTGGAGCTAACTGTAAACACACATGCCACTGTGCTGATAATAACAGGTGTAACAAACAGACAGGTGTGTGTTCTAGTGGAGGATGTACTGCTGGTTCTGAAGGTAGCAACTGTCAGACAGGTAAGTGGTGTAGTATAGCTTTGTTTCTAACATGATATATTGAGTCAAGATGACAATAGGTGTAACACACAGCTAGGTGTAACACAGAGACAGGTGTGTGTTTTAGTGGAGGGTGTAGTGCTGGTTATGAAGGTAACACCTGTGAGACAGGTAGATTTAAACTGTTTTGGAGTTACAATCATCATCATCATCATTTTACGTCTGCTTTTCCCTGCTTACAAGGGTGGGACGGAAACTGATTCTGGCTTGATTTCTACAGCTGGATGCCCCTCCTAACACCAACCTCATTTACAGTGAATATTGGGTGTTTTTTGCCGTGGCACCTCCAGGACCACTTTGCAGTGGAATGTAATGGACTCCAGTCCCTATCATCACATTTCTACAACTGAGTAAACTGGAGCAATGTGAAATAAAGTGTCCTGCTCAAGGAAACAACACATCACCCGGTCTGAGAATTGAACTCACAACCTTTCGATTGCAAGGCCAATGCTCTAACTACTAAGCTATGTGCTTACAATATAAAGGGGATATCATAGCCACATGATATATAGTATAACATTGGTATGGAGTGTAGAGAATCGGCAAGTATATAGACATAATATCGATGTTACGGAAATCATATAGATTGTATAGATATAGTATGGATTATATATAGTTTAGGTCATACCACTGGAGTATAAAATAATATAATAATGAAATTATTGTGTACAATGCTCAGGTGCACTACAACTCATCAAAGGTGCATGTATAGTACATAGAATAATGTTTAAATGTCAAGAAAAGGAACAGTGTATGAGTCATGAAATACATGTGTGCGTGTGTATGGAAGGGGGGGACATCAGGTGCAGCGTTGACGAATCTCAGGAAGCATAGAGGTTTTAAAGGATGTAGTGTCTCGACAGCTAACAACTGATGCAGGGAGTTTGTTCCATGGAGGTTGTAAAGGATGTAGTGTCTCGACAGCTAACAACTGATGCAGGTAGTTTGTTCCATGGAGGTTGTAAAGGATGTGTCTCGACAGCTAACAACTGATGCAGGTAGTTTGTTCCATGGAGGTTGTAAAGGATGTAGTGTCTCGACAGCTAACAACTGATGCAGGGAGTTTGTTCCATGGAGGTTGTAAAGGATGTAGTGTCTCGACAGCTAACAACTGATGCAGGGAGTTTGTTCCATGGAGGTTTTAAAGGATGTGTCTCGACAGCTAACAACTGATTCAGGGAGTTTGTTCCATGGAGGTTTTAAAGGATGCAGTGTCTCGGCAGCTAACAACTGATGCAGGAAGTTTGTTCCATGGAGGTTTTAAAGGATGTAGTGTCTCGACAGCTAACAACTGATGCAAGTAGTTTGTTCCATGGAGGTTTTAAAGGATGTAGTGTCTCAACAGCTAACAACTGATGCAAGTAGTTTGTTCCATGGAGGTTTTAAAGGATGTAGTGTCTCGACAGCTAACAACTGATGCAGGTAGTTTGTTCCATGGAGGTTTTAAAGGATGTAGTGTCTCAACAGCTAACAACTGATGCAAGTAGTTTGTTCCATGGAGGTTTTAAAGGATGTATCTCGACAGCTAACAACTGATGCAGGTAGTTTGTTCCATGGAGGTTTTAAAGGATGTAGTGTCTCGACAGCTAACAACTGATGCAGGTAGTTTGTTCCATGGAGGTTTTAAAGGATGTAGTGTCTCGACAGCTAACAACTAATGCAGGTAGTTTGTTCCATGGAGGTTTTAAAGGATGTAGTGTCTCGACAGCTAACAACTGATGCAAGTAGTTTGTTCCATGGAGGTTTTAAAGGATGTAGTATTTCGACAGCTAACAACTGATGCAGGTAGTTTCTTCCATGGAGGTTTTAAAGGATGTAGTGTCTCGACAGCTAACAACTAATGCAGGTAGTTTGTTCCATGGAGGTTTTAAAGGATGTAGTGTCTCGACAGCTAACAACTGATGCAAGTAGTTTGTTCCATGGAGGTTTTAAAGGATGTGTCTCGACAGCTAACAACTGATGCAGGTAGTTTGTTCCATGGAGGTTTTAAAGGATGCAGTGTCTCGACAGCTAACAACTGATGCAGGTAGTTTGTTCCATGGAGGTTTTAAAGGATATAGTGTCTCGACAGCTAACAACTAATGCAGGTAGTTTGTTCCATGGAGGTTTTAAAGGATGTAGTGTCTCGACAGCTAACAACTGATGCAAGTAGTTTGTTCCATGGAGGTTTTAAAGGATGTGTCTCGACAGCTAACAACTGATGCAGGTAGTTTGTTCCATGGAGGTTTTAAAGGATGTAGTGTCTCAACAGCTAACAACTGATGCAAGTAGTTTGTTCCATGGAGGTTTTAAAGGATGTAGTGTCTCGACAGCTAACAACTGATGCAGGTAGTTTGTTCCATGGAGGTTTTAAAGGATGTAGTGTCTCGACAGCTAACAACTGATGCAGGTAGTTTGTTCCATGGAGGTTTTAAAGGATGCAGTGTCTCGACAGCTAACAACTGATGCAGGTAGTTTGTTCCATGGAGGTTTTAAAGGATGCAGTGTCTCGACAGCTAACAACTGATGCAGGTAGTTTGTTCCATGGAGGTTTTAAAGGATGTAGTGTCTCGACAGCTAACAACTGATGCAGGTAGTTTGTTCCATGGAGGTTTTAAAGGATGTAGTGTCTCGACAGCTAACAACTGATGCAGGTAGTTTGTTCCATGGAGGTTTTAAAGGATGTAGTGTCTAGACAGCTAACAACTGATGCAGGTAGTTTGTTCCATGGAGGTTTTAAAGGATGTGTCTCGACAGCTAACAACTGATGCAGGTAGTTTGTTCCATGGAGGTTTTAGAGGATGTACTGTCTCGACAGCTAACAACTGATGCAGGTAGTTTGTTCCATGGAGGTTTTAAAGGATGCAGTGTCTCGACAGCTAACAACTGATGCAGGTAGTTTGTTCCATGGAGGTTTTAAAGGATGTAGTGTCTCGACAGCGAACAACTGATCCAAGTAGTTTGTTCCATGGAGGTTTTAAAGGATGTAGTGTCTCGACAGCTAACAACTGATGCAGGTAGTTTGTTCCATGGAGGTTTTAAAGGATGTAGTGTCTCGACAGCTAACAACTGATGCAGGTAGTTTGTTCCATGCTTCAGCAACTCGGAGCTTGAAAAAATGTTTCCGAAAGTCATGGGAGCTGTGCTGTTTTCTGACTTTGTAGGCATATCCATGGGTGTTAGAAACATGGAAATTAAGATGATACAAATATAGTTCAGATGATATAGATATAGTATAGATGACAACGCTATAATATAGATGATAGAATTGTGGTAGCTATCCCTTTCATCCCAACAGGGTTGATAAAATGAAGTACCAGTCACACACTGGGGTCGATTTAATTGATTTTCTCCTCCCCTAAAATTGCTGGCCTTGTGCCTAAATCAGAAAGCATTATCTTGTATAGTGTTATATGTTGTTGTTATTGTCATTGTTCTCATATTTTTATTTCCACAGTCTGTAGAAATGGAAAATTTGGAGCCAACTGTGGCAACACATGTCACTGTGTTGACAACAGTAAATGTAACAAACAGACAGGTGTGTGTTCTAGAGGAGGATGTACTGCTGGTTATGAAGGTAGCAACTGTCAGACAGGTAAGCTTTGTTTGCTACTTAATATATTTAGTCAAGATGATAGTAGGTGTAAGACAGAGACAGGTGTGTGTTCCAGTGGAAGGTGTGTTCCTGGTTATAAGGTATCATCTATCAGACAGGTGTGTTACAGTACATGGTGTGGCCTGGTTATAAGGTAGCACCTGTCAGACAAGTGTGTTACAGTAGATGGTGAAGTCCTGGTTATAAGGTAGCACCTGTCAGACAGGTGTGTTACAGTAGATGGTGTGGTCCTGGTTATAAGGTAGCAGCTGTCAGACACGTGTGTTACAGTAGATGGTGTGATCCTGGTTATAAGGTATCATCTATCAGACAGGTGTGTTACAGTAGATGGTGTGGTCCTGGTTATAAGGTAGCACCTGTCAGACAGGTATGTTACAGTAGATGGTGAAGTCCTGGTTATAAGGTAGCACCTGTCAGACAGGTGTGTTACAGTAGATGGTGTGGTCCTGGTTATAAGGTAGCAGCTGTCAGACAGGTGTGTTACAGTAGATGGTGTGGTCCTGGTTATAAAGTAGCACCTGTCAGACAGGTGTGTTACAGTAGATGGTGAAGTCCTGGTTATAAGGTAGCACCTGTCAGACAGGTGTGTTACAGTAGATGGTGTGGTCCTGGTTATAAGGTAGCACCTGTCAGACAGGTGTGTTACAGTAGATGGTGTGGTCCTGGTTATAAGGTAGCACCTGTCAGACACGTGTGTTACAGTAGATGGTGTGATCCTGGTTATAAGGTATCATCTATCAGACAGGTGTGTTACAGTAGATGGTGTGGTCCTGGTTATAAGGTAGCACCTGTCAGACAGGTGTGTTACAGTAGATGGTGAAGTCCTGGTTATAAGGTAGCACCTGTCAGACAGGTGTGTTACAGTAGATGGTGTGGTCCTGGTTATAAGGTAGCAGCTGTCAGACAGGTGTGTTACAGTAGATGGTGTGGTCCTGGTTATAAAGTAGCACCTGTCAGACAGGTGTGTTACAGTAGATGGTGTGGTCCTGGTTATAAGGTAGCACCTGTCAGACACGTGTGTTACAGTAGATGGTGTGGTCCTGGTTATAATGTAGCACCTGTCAGACAGGTGTGTTACAGTAGATGGTGTGGTCCTGGTTATATGGTAGCAGCTGTCAGACAGGTGTGTTACAGTAGATGGTGTGATCCTGGTTATAAGGTAGCACCTGTCAGACAGGTGTGTTACAGTAGATGGTGTGGTCCTGGTTATAAGGTAGCACCTGTCAGACAGTTGTGTTACAGTAGATGGTGTGGTCCTGGTTATAAGGTAGCAGCTGTCAGACAGGTGTGTTACAGTAGATGGTGTGGTCCTGGTTATATGGTAGTACCTGTCAGACAGTTGTGTTACAGTAGATGGTGTGGTCCTGGTTATAAGGTAGCAGCTGTCAGACAGGTGTGTTACAGTAGATGGTGTGGTCCTGGTTATAAGGTATCATCTATCAGACAAGTGTGTTACAGTAGATAGTGTAGTCCTGGTTATAAGGTAGCAGCTGTCAGACAGGTGTGTTACAGTAGATGGTGTGGTCCTGGTTATAAGGTATCATCTATCAGACAGGTGTGTTACAGTAGAAGGTGTGGTCCTGGTTATAAGGTAGCAGCTGTCAGACAGGTGTGTTACAGTAGATGGTGTGATCCTGGTTATAAGGTAGCACCTGTCAGACAGGTGTGTTACAGTAGATGGTGTTGTCCTGGTTATAAGGTATCATCTATCAGACAAGTGTGTTACAGTAGATAGTGTAGTCCTGGTTATAAGGTAGCACCTGTCAGACAGGTGTGTTACAGTAGATGGTGTGGTCCTGGTTATAAGGTATCATCTGTCAGACAGGTGTGTTACAGTAGATGGTGTGGTCCTGGTTATAAGGTAGCACCTGTCAGACACGTGTGTGCTCTTTTGTAGTTCTATTTCTTTAGAAAATCTACCAGACAAATGGATGAATGTCCTCTTCAGTCATGATGAAATGTATCCAGTAACATCTGAGAGGTCAGTAGCTCCGATTAAGTTCTGAGTCGGTCTCTGTTGACACATCCCACTCTTGGTTACAGGGGAAGTGAATGTTAAATGTTCATCATGAGGAAGATGTGAGTAGCAGGGGCAGTAGAGTTACAGATTAACCCTTTAGCATTTACACTACTTCATATACACTATTATATTTTCACAGTAAAGGCTTTATCTCATATAATTATCTCACATAATATCAAATCTATGAGATTTTGATATTATTTATTTTGAGAACAATACCTTAACATAAGTATGAGCAGCCAGTTATGGCTGGTTTGAACATAAAGAAGTGAGAGAATTGTGGCCGGTTTAAATTCTAAAGGTTTTAATGGGTTGTGATTTTGAGTTCTTTTTTAAAACGGTATTCAAATCCCACCAAAATCAACTTTTTCTGTCATACTTTTGGAGTAGATAGAATAATATAGCAGTGAAATACCATGCAATGGACTAGCATCCTGTCCAGGTGTGGGGAATACAGTGGACTCTGCTCAGTGTGATACCTACCGACAGTTAGAAGGACTGGGCTGTTGAATATACAAAAACAAAAAAATGTCTAAAGTGTGTCTCGAGTGCTGAGGGTCATCAGTCCAGTGCTATCTATGGCATGAAGTGACTTAAAATACAAAACTTCCCCTGGACAGGGCACCAGTCCATCCCAAGGTTAAATCACCAGCTATTACTGGCACTGATCTCCAAGCTTCCTGAAATTCGCCAACACTACACCTGATATCCCTCCTCCATACACACGTACATATGTTTATCATGACTCATACACTGTTCATTTTCCTGACATTTGTTCATTATTCTATGTGCTTTACATGCACCTTTGATGAGTTATAGTGCACCTGAGCACTGTACACAATAATTTCACTATTATTATTATTATACTGGAGCGGTGGATTGTCAGTATTGGTAGAGAGTCGGACGCCATGCTTTGAAGCATAGAGTTACGTCCCTTTATGATCCGAGTTCAAATCCCACCAAGGTTAACTTTGCCTTTCATCCTTACGGGGTCGATAAAATAAAGTACCAGTAATGTACTGGGTAATTGCTGGCCTTGTGTCAAAAGTAGAAACAATTATTATTATACTGGAGCAACATGAATGGAAATACTTTTGCTCAAGAACACAACACACAACCTAGTTGAGGAATAGAACTCACGACATTATGATTGTAAGTCCAACACCCTTACCACAAGGCCACACAAATACACACCAAAATATATATTTGTTATTGATTGATTTGTAGGATGTAAGAGAGGAAAATTTGGACCAAACTGTCGAAACATGTGTCATTGTGCTGACAAGAGTAAATGTAAGCCACAGACTGGTAGCTGCTCTAATGGAGGATGTGCTCCTGGATATGAAGGTGGCAACTGTCAGACAGGTAAGTGGTGTACTATCATCATCATAAATATCATCATTGTTATTATCATCATCATCACTACTACCACCACTACCACAACCACAACCGCAACCACTACCCAACATCACTATCAACCACCACAACTCCCACTGCAACCACCACCACAACCCCACCACCTCCACAACCACCACCAACCACCACCACCACCACCACCATACTCTGTACTACCACCACCACTACCACCACCACCACCACCACTACCACCACCACCACCACCATCACCACCACCTCCACTACCACCACTGCCATTACTACAACCACTACCACCACCATCACTACCGCCACCACCACCACCACCACATCGACCACCACCACCACTACCACCACCATCATCACCATCACCTCAACTACCACCACTGCCATTACCACCACCACTACCACCACTGCCATTACTACAACCACTACCACCACCATCACTACCACCACCATCACCACCACCACCACCACCACTACCACTACCACCACCACCACCACCACTACCACCACCACCACCACCACCACCACCACCACTACCACCACTAACACCACCACCACCTCCATCACCACCACCACCTCCACCACTACCACCACCACTACCACCACCACCACCACTACCGCCACCACTACCACCACCACTACCACCACCACCACCACCACCACCTCCACCACCACCTCCACTACCACTACCACTACCACCACCACCACCACCACCACGACCACTACCACCACCACTACCACCACTACCACCTCAACCACCACCACCACCACAACCACCTCCACCTCCTCCACCACCACCTCTACTACCACCACCACCACCTCCACTACCAACACCACCACCACTACCACCACCACCACCACCACTACCACCACCACTACCACCACTACCACCACCACTACCACCTCTACTACCACCACCACCACCTCAACTACCACCACCACCACCACTACCACCACCACCACCACCACTACCACCACTACCACCACCACCACCACTACCACCACCACCACCACTACCACCACCACCACCACCACCACTACCACCACTACCCCCACCACCACCACTAATACCACCACCACTACCACACCACTACCACCACTACCACTACCACCACTACCACTACCACCACCACCACCACTACCACTACCACCACCACTGCCACCACCACATCGACCACCACCACCACTACCACCACCACCTCCACTACCAGCACCACCACTACCACCACCACCTCCATTACCACCACCACCACTATTGTTGTTGATGATGGTTGCTGTTGTTGTTATTGATGTTTACTGTTATTTTTGTACATTCTCTACATTTCACATCTCACACAATTCACATCTATATTTCACATTTTTACAATCCATACCTTTACATTTCACATATCCTACATTTCACATCACCTACATTTCACATCTCTTACCTTTCACATCCTTACATTTCACATCTCCTACATTTCACATCCCTTACATTTCACATCTACATTTCACATCTCCTACATTTCACATCTCTTACATTTCACATCTACATTTCACATCTCTTACATTTCACATCTCCTACATTTCACATCTCCTACATTTCACATCACCTACATTTCACATCTCTTACATTTCACATCCTTACATTTCCATCTCCTACATTTCACATCTCCTACATTTCACATCTCCTACATTTCACATCTCCTACATTTCACATCTCTTACATTTCACATATCTTACATTTCACATCCTTACAGTTCACATATCCTACATTTCACATCTCCTACATTTCACATCTCTTACATTTCACATCTCCTACATTTCACATCTCTTACATTTCACATCCTTTCATTTCACATCTCCTACATTTCACATCTCTTACATTTCATATCTCTTACATTTCACATCTCTTACATTTCACATCTCTTACATTTCACATCTCTTACATTTCACATCTACTACATTTCACATCTACTACATTTCACATCTCCTACATTTCACATCTCCTACATTTCACATCCTTACATTTCACATCTCTTACATTTCACATCTCTTACATTTCACATCTCTTACATTTCATATCTACTACATTTCACATCTCCTACATTTCACATCTCCTACATTCCTCATCCCTACATTTCACATCCTTACATTTCACATCTCCTACATTCCTCATCCCTACATTCCTCATCCCTACATTTCACATCTCCTACATTCCCCATCCCTACATTTCACATCCCTACATTGCACACCCACTACATTTCATATTCCTACATTTCACATCCCATACATTTCACATCCCATACATTTCACAACTCATACATTGTATATCACATACATTTCACATCTCATTCCATCTAACTTCTATATTCTTCATATTTAATGTACCCAGAGTGTAGAAGTGGTAAATTTGGTGACAACTGTATTAACTTATGTCACCGTGCCAACAACAGCAAGTGTGACCCCATCACAGGTGTATGTTCCAGTGGTGGCTGTGAAGCTGGCTATCAAGGTAGCAATTGTCAGACAGGTGAGTCATTCAGTAGATCTTCTATGCTATTTGTATTTCTAGGTGAGCACATGGCACTTCAAAGTGAGATTCCAAACTTACCAAGGAAAGAGTGACATGAAAAGACCGAGGCTCCTTTGGGGTGCATTTTTGTCAGAGGCCAGTTAAACCTACATAGGTAGAGCTGTAACAACATGATAGGCCTGGGGTCCTTATTATTAAAACACCCAGAATATTTCCCATGGAGTGCATCCTTGTAGGGGGCCAGCCAAACCTACATAAATGTGAGCTGTAACAACAACATGATAGGCATGGTGTCCTTACCATTGAAACACCCAGAATACTTCCTATGGGGTGACAACCTCATAGGAGGCCGACTAAGCCTATAAAGGTGCTTGTTTAAAAAAAATAAAACTTGACTATAAACCAAATGGATACACCATTTTTTCTCTTCTTCACTGATACTCTCCCCATGTGCCTTCTCCTCCTGCTTTCCACCACTACTATATTGGACTCTGTTCCTCGGAGTATTCTAGGTTCATGCCACCTCCACTCAGACATTTTCAACTGACTCCTCTCTCTTCTTTTCGTCCCGCATTTTGTATCCACTTGGTGCCACCCTAATTAGTACAATCTCTCAAGAACTGGTGCACCCAGGCCACTCAGTAAAGTGGTTGGTTGCAAGAGAAATACCCAACCAGTAAAACCAAGCCAAAACTATGTAAAGCACAAATGTACCTATGTTTTTAATTAACCCTTTCGTGTTCAAACCGGCCAGAATTCTCTACCTCTTTCTGTTGATATTGGCTGTAACTGGTCGCTCAAACTGATGTGAAGGTATTGTTCTCAAAATAAATACTTTCAAAATCTCATAGATTCGATATTAT
Source organism: Eledone cirrhosa (assembly GCA_964016885.1). Classification (NCBI taxonomy): domain Eukaryota; kingdom Metazoa; phylum Mollusca; class Cephalopoda; order Octopoda; family Eledonidae; genus Eledone; species Eledone cirrhosa. Next base: position 3,559,103 of record OZ024759.1, on the reverse strand, counting down.
GTGAGATAATTATGTGAGATAAAGCCTTTACCATGAAAATACAATATTATATATAGAGTAATGTGAATGGTAAAGGGTTAATAATGATTTCTTAATTTTGGAGTAAAGAGAAAGTCAGTTGATTATATCTACCCCAGTATTTAACTGGTACATTATTTTATCAAGCTTGTAAAAATGACATTCAAGTTTGACCTGAGCAAGATTTGAACTCAGAACTCAGAAGTTCTGCAAAGCATTTCATCCAACAAACACTCCAACAGTTCTGCCCATTTCTTTCCCCTTTACAACAAAAGGATGACATTGTTCATCTAGAAAACACACGTGGTGTTTATGAGGCTGTTTGCTGGCAAACAAACTGAATATTAATGATATTATAATACTATTATAACATTATTGTTATCCAGTGTATTACTAATAAAGTACCAGTAATACACTGGGATAATTGCTAGCCTTGTGCAAAAAGTAGAAATAATTATTATTGAATCGCGAGGGTGGTGGATTGGCAGTATCGGTAGAGCGTCGGATGCCATGCTTTGCAGCATAGAGTTACGGTTCTTTACGGTCTGAGTTCAAATCCCGCCAAGGTTAACTTTGCCTTTCGTCCTTACGGGGTCGATAAAATAAAGTACCAGTAATGCACTGGGGTAATTGCTGGCCTTGTGTCAAAAGTCGAAACAATTCTTATTCACTCATGAATAAATAATAAATAATAGCTCTATATTTCAGAGTGCTCCAGTGGCAAGTTTGGTAAAGATTGTAGCTATAGCTGTCACTGCTATGACAATAGCACGTGTAACCCTAAATCTGGCACCTGTTCGAGTGGTGGGTGTACACCTGGCTATAAAGGTAACAACTGTCAAACAGGTGAGTGAAATGAAAGAAGCTAATTACTCTGTGCAACATATATGAATTCTTGTTTTATCTCTCAAAACTTTAGGTTGTTCTTTATTAGTCATTCCCAAAGTGGGATCCATGGAACCCAAGGGTTCTGCAAAGGAATGTCTGGGGTTCCATGAAAAAAAGGTAGAGAAGTATATTTATATTCAAACCATATAAAAATATGAGACTTTGGGATTCCGCCAGAAGTTTCTGAACCAAAAAGGGTTTGCTTTTTTTTTTATTAACAAACAATGTTTTTGTTTCTTTGAAAGTCTGCCAGAATGGTAGATTTGGCAGCAACTGTGAAGGTATATGTCACTGTGTAGGCAGCAACAAATGTGACTCAGTGACAGGAATATGTTCTGACGGAAGATGTGTTGCTGGTTTTGAAGGAAGAAACTGCCAAAATGGTGAGTAAAACTAAATATCGAATTTCCATTGTGTCTTTTTTTTATGGGGGGGGGGGGGGGGGCAGATTTGTAAATTAAAATAAAAGCTGGTGAATTGACAGTATCTTTTTCAATATCTTTTATTCACCTCTTTATAATATGTAAGGACACTGTGTCAGTTGTTTACAGTTTAAACTAGTTATGAGATCAATGAACTGTCATCTCTATCTAACACTAACACAAGTGGTAAAGCTGTTGGATTTACAATCATAATGTTGTGGGTTTGATTCCTGGACTTGGCTGTGCATTGCGTTCTTAAGCAAAACATTCTTGCGTAGTATACTCAGTTGAAAATGAGTACCAGCAATTGCTGGGGGATTTTAAATTCCATCCTGCACAGGACAGGTGTCCTGTGCAGGATGGAATTCTGTACTCTCAGTTGCTTCACACCATGGAAACCGAGATAAGCACATTCCACCCTTCTCTCAGGCATTGCATAACTAGGACTACACTATTTAATGTGTCCTTTCCTTTTCATCATACTAATCTATAATTTGGCTGTTACTTGTTCTGAGTCTAAAGTCTGTCTCAAGCCTGGATGCTAATCAGGCCAGGGTTTACCTTGGTTTCCATGGTGTTAAGTGACTGACAGTAAACAATTCCAACCTGGACAGGACACCAGTCCATTGCAGAGAAAACCCCCCAGCAATTGTTGATACTCATTTCCAACTGAGTATACTGAGTATATAGGCAGTGAATTGGCAGAGTCGTTAGAACATCAGATAGAATGCTTTGTGGTATTCGTTCCGACTCTCTGCTCTCTGAGTTCAAATCCCGCTGAGGTCAACTTTGCCTTTCATCCTTTTGATGTCAATAAAAAAGTACCAGTCTAGTACTGGGGTCGATTCTTCTTCTATATCTCTTTCTCATTTCCTCTCTCTCACTTTCTATCTTTCTCTGGAAGAAATCTGCTGTATTCAGGCCTGGACAGGGATGGGCTCCGCCTGGCTTAAAATATCCAAGAAATGATGTCTGTTAATACGGCACCTCTACGACTCTGTCAGGAGTTACAGGACCATACATACATACTGAGTATAATGTTTTGCTCAAGAACATAACACACAACCCAGTCCAAGAATGAAACCCAGAACATGATTGTAAGTTTAACACCATTTACACTTGTGTTAGTGTTAAATAGAGCATGAAAGTTTATTAGCTTTGTTGCAATTAGTTGAGACACAAAATAACTGGCACAGTGTCCTTTCCTATTGTAAGAGGTGAATAAAAGAGTTCACACACACATACACATAAACACACACATGCACTCACACTCTAAAACACACAAACACACTCACACACATACTCTTTCACACTCTTAAATGCTCAAATGTACTCACACACTAAAACACACAAACACACTCACATTAAAACACACAAATGCACTCACTCACACACACTTAAACACAGTAATGTAAATGTTAAATAGATTAAGGCAGTCATGGGTAACGTGCGGCCCACGAAGCTTTCTAAATGACTCACCTAAATCACCTAAGTGAAATCTTTCTGATTTTTTTACCCCAACTTTTCAGTCGTAATTTATCTTTCTATAATTTTTAACGATTGAGGAAAACAACGTGTACGAATTCTGAAGAAACAAATCAAAACAACCTGAGTTATCACCCTTTTTTTTTAATGTGGGCACAAATGTAAATTAGCGCTTGCGGCCTCCCTGATGATGAGCCATATCTCATGCAGCCCGCTTCTCGAAAAAGGTTGCCCATGCCTGGGTTAATGGCTGAAACCCTTGCATGAGGTGAGAGGGTGGTTCTTCTCTGGTGACCTTCTCCTGTCCAACTTTCTTGAGAGTTTCTGACCACATAATACTACATAGTACGGCATAAATACTGTTACAAAATAAAATGCTTATAACTCCTTCAATATTTATTGTACCTAGCTACAATTGTGGCACAATGTAATTAATAAAATGTTTATTAACACCATGAAATCTTATTTGATATGCTTTCCTTTTGTTCTCACATCTCGAGATCATCTTTACATAGCCTCCTCATGGATCTCTCTGAAATTTCGGCCTCTTTCACCATTTTTCTCATGAATCTTTTTGGCTTACATCTGATTTTCTCATGCATGTATTTGATTAGTTTTAGTGTTCAGAAGGTGCTAGGACGTCCTGATCTTGGCTTTTGTTGAGGAAGTTTCTTTGAAGTGATCAATGGTCCTTTTTATGAGCATTCTGTTAATTTCAAGCTGTTTTCCAGTTATAAAAATCTGAGGTGGAGTCTACTTTTTTTCATGCTGTCCAATTATGAATTTTCCTTTCAATTCTAAGGACATTTAAATAATAATAATAATGAAATTATTGTGTACACTGCTCAGGTGCATATATAGTACATAGAATAATGTATAAAGGTCAGGAAAGTGAACAGTGTATGAGTCATGAAATACACACACATGCATGCGTGTGTATGGAAGGGGGATATCAGGTGTAGTGTTGGCGAATTTCAGGAAGCATGGAGGTTTTAAAGGATGTAGTGTCCCAGTAGCTAACAACTGATGCAGGTAATTTGTTCCATGCTTCAGCAACTCTGAACATGAAAAAATGTGCAATGAATCCTTATATAACCCCCAAAACAGTTAGTATATAGTATTAGGTTAATATTTGAGCAATCAGATCAATAATAAAGTAATTATTATTGGTTTCTTATATAAGCATAAGGCCAGGGGGGGGGGGTCTATTAAAGCGCTCCCTGTGTGTGACTGGTACTTTATTTTATCGACCCAGTAAGGATGAAAGGCAAAGTTAATCTGGGCGGGATTTGAACTCAGATCATAAAGGGCCGTAACTCTATGCTGCAAAGCATAAAGTAATTAATATTATGACTTAAACTCATTTGATATTTTGTAACAGTATTTATGCTGCACCCTGTATATATTTGTAAAGTAATGTTAGATATTTCTACTTGTTTGTTTTATTTTAACAGTGTGTAAAGCTGGTTATTTTGGTGTCCATTGTTCAAATCCCTGTAAATGCAAGGACAGTGCAAACTGTAACCCTAAAACTGGACACTGTCCAAACAACAAGTGTCTACCTGGTTTTACTGGTCATGACTGCCAAGCTTGTTAGTATGCTTATTTTAAACTGTAAATGTTCATTTATTAACAGCGTGCCTCCTGATGTGCCCTGTGTGCCTCTGATGTTCCCAGTCTGCCTCTTGTGTACCTACTCTGCTTCTGATGTTCCCAGTATGCCTCTTGTATTCCCAGTGTGTCTCTGATGTGCTCAGTGTGCCTCTGATGTGCCAACTGTGCCTCTGATGCTCCCAGTCTGCCTCTTGTGTTCCCAGTGTGTCTCTGATATACCTAGTGTGCCTCTGATGTGCCAACTGTGCCTCTGATGCTCCCAGTCTGCCTCTTGTGTTCCCAGTGTGTCTCTGATATACCTAGTGTGCCTCGGATGTGCCTACTGTGCTTCTGATGTTCCCAGTGTGCCTCTTGTATTCCCAGTGTGTCTCTGATGTGCCCAGTGAGCCTCTGATGTTCTCAGTATGCCTCCTATGTACCTAGTGTCCACTGATATTCCAGTGTGCCTCTGATGTTCCCACTGTGCTCCAATGTTCCCAGTATGCCAGTATGCCTCTAATATCCCAGTGTGCTTCTGGATGTTCACAGTGAGCCATTGTGCCTCTTGAGTACCCACTGTGTCTCTGATGTTCCCACTGTACCTGTGTGCTTCTAATTTTCCAAGTGTGCCAGTGTTTCTCTAGCATAGTTTCTATTGTTGGATGCCCTTCCTAACACTACCTCACAGCATGTACTGGGTGCATTTCCTCATGGCACCACCTTTACCACATGCCAGGGTGGTCTTGCTACTTTTATCATGGTACCACACTAACACTTTACAGTATGGGCTGGATGCATTTTATCACAGCATCAAACACTTCCATTTTCCAGTGTAGGCTTGGTGCACTTTATCATGGCACCAGCACTACCACATTTCAACACTGGGGTGTTTAACCCTTTAGCATTTAAACCGGCCATATCTGACCAGAATCCTCTCACCTCTTTCTGTTGAAACCGGCCATAACTGGCCACTCATACTGACATTAAGGTATTCTTCTCAAAATAGATAAAATCAAAATCTCATAGATTCGACATTATGAGATACTTATGTGAGGTAAAGCCTTTACCATGAAAATACAATAGTATATATAGAGTCATCATCATCATCATCATCATCACCGTTTTACGTCCGTTCTTCCACGCTAGCATGGGTTAGACGGGTTGTCCTGTTGTGGGCAGTGTCTGGTCGGCTGACTATGCTTTGCTCATACAGGAACTGATTTGGCTTGATTTCTACAGCTGGATGCCCTTCCTAACACCAACCTCATTTACAGTGAGTACTGGGTGCTTTTTCGTGTTGCCTACACGTCCACTTTACAGTGTGGGCTGGGTGCTTTTTGCCGTGGCACCTCCACGACCACCTTGAAGTGGGGGGTGTGGGGGCTTATTGTCTATATGCATCAGCTTGTACCCATGGGAGGTCGGGTACTCTGTATTTCTGCGAGACGCCAGAGGTCACGGTCATGTGTTTTCGCCTTTGAGAGGTGGAATTGGGTAAGGTCGGTTTTTATCACCTCATCCCAGGTCATCTTGGGTCTCCCCACTCCGCGGTTTCCATCGACTTCTAGTGCTCTGCACCTTTTTATGCAGCTGTCATCCTTCATACGCATCACATGTCCATACCAACGCAACTGCCTCTCCTGCACACAGCATTTGATTCCTCTTATGCTCAGTCTCTCTCTCAATTCATTTATGCTTTGTCGTTCGCGTATATTACTGTTACACATCCATCGGAGCATGCAGGCTTCGTTTCTCTCTAATCTACATAAGTCTTCCACCTTCAGCGCCCAGGTCTCACTACCATGCAACATTGCTGTTCGGATACACGCATCATACAGTCTGCCTTTCATTTTGAGGGAAAAGCCTTTTGCAGCTAGCAGTGGTAGTAGTTCCCTAAGCTTCTTCCATCCCGTTCTTACCCTAGTTATTGTACTTTCTGAACACCCACCTCCGCTGCTAATTCGATCACCTAGGTAGCAGAAGCGGTCTACTCTTTCTACAGAGCCCTCCGAGAGATTGGTGGTACTTGTTTCCTGTGGCTTTTTGCTGCGTGCTGTCCCAGCACAGCTGCTGCATGTGAAGCCTACATTCTTAATTAAGCTTCCTGAGATCCCGCTACATCTCTTGTGTACCCATTGTTTGCATTTGGGGCAGGGAATGGAGTTCCTACCTACACCTTTCCTACATACTGAGCAAGGCCATTTCCCTGAGGGGATCTGGGTTCTGTTTTCTCGTCTACTTACAAGGACCTGAGTCTTTATCATGTTGACTTTGAGACCCTTTCTTTCTAGTCCCTGCTTCCAAGTTTGGAATTTCTTCTCTAGCTCTACCATAGATTCAGCTATAAGTGCGAGGTCATCAGCATACAGGAGTTCCCATGGGCATCCGGTCTTAAACTCCTCCGTTATTGCCTGCATGACTATGATGAACAGGAGGGGGCTAAGAACAGAGCCCTGGTGGACCCCAACCTGTACGCTAAATTCCTCGCTATACTCATTGCTAATCCTAACTTTGCTGACTGCTCCCCTATACATGGCTTGTACCGCTTTCACAAGCCATTCATCTACTCCTAGTTTTCTAAGAGCCCATCAGATTACAGCACGTGGAACTCTGTCAAAGGCTTTCTCGAGATCGACAAATGGCAGGTAGAGTGGCTTGCTTTTAGCTAGGTACTTTTCCTGTACTGCCTCACAAGGAAGAGGGCATCAGTGGTGCCTCTTCCTGGTACAAACCCAAATTGCATCTCATCTAGTTTCACCCGGTCCCTAATCAACTGTGCTATAACTCTTTCTGTTACTTTCATGACCTGGTCCATCAGCTTTATACCTCTATAGTTTCCTCTATCTAGTGCATCACCTTTACCTTTGTAGCAGTTGACAATAATGCTACTGCACCAATCTTTTGGTATGACACCTTCTAGTATTACCTGGTTAACAATACGTGTGGTTATAGTGTGACCTACAGACCCAGATGCCTTCAGCATCTCAGCAGCTATACCCGATGGACCGGTTGCCTTCCCCATCTTCATATCTTTGATTGCCTTACTTACTACGCTGCTGCTGACTTGTACTGCTGGCCCCTCTATAGGGTCTACTTGGGGTAGGGTCTCTTCTTCTCATGCATTCTCCTCATTTAGTAATCTATCATAATGACTCTTCCATGCATCTTTCTTCTCAGCACTTGTGAGGGCAAGCTCACCTTTATCATTCCGGATACACTTCTCTCCAATGACATCACAATTCTCTCTGACACACTGCCTCGCAATCTTGAACACCTCCTGTTTCTGGTCCTTACATTGCAAAACATGCTTGAATTTTCTATCCTCTGCTTCCCTCCTAGCTAAGTATACTTGTCGCCTAGCTTCCCTCCTAGCTAAGTATACTTGTCGCCTAGCTTCCCTCTTGTTCTCTATGTAATTTACCCTGCTCCCCCCGTTCTTCCATTCTTTCCATGCCTGTCTCTTGGCCTTAACTGCCTCATATACCTTATTGTTCCACCACCAAGTCACTCTCCTCCTGCTTGAGGTCTTACTCCAGCCACAGACCTCATCCGTCGCCTCTAGTAAGTTATTTTTTAGGAACTCCCAGTTCTCTTCTACATTGAATGTCTATGAGTAATGTAAATGCTAAAGGGTTATATATTGACTTCTTTCAATAACCGGTCACCAATACTGACATTAAGGTATTCTTCTCAAAATAAATAATATCATCATCAAAATCTCCTAGACTCCATAATATGTGATAAAGTGTTTACTGTAAAAATACAATAGTATATATATATAAAGTAATGTAAATGCTAAAGGGTTAAATTTACTAAATTTCTGTTTGATCCTTTATTTCATCCAGTCTGTCCAAGCAATACTTTTGGGTCTAACTGTCAAAAGGTTTGTCATTGTGAAGAAAGTAAATACTGCAACAGAACCAATGGTGTTTGTGAAGAGGGCAACTGTGAACCAGGCTATATAGGAACTGATTGTCAAACTGGTTGGTTTAATACTCTTTTACGTTTACTACTAACTAGTATAACTATATTATTAATGTCTACATATGTTTATTACTCTTTTATTTTTACTACTAACTAGTATAACTATATTATTAATGTCTACATATGTTTATTACTCTTTTACGTTTACTACTAACTAGTATAACTATATTATTAATGTCTACATAGGTTTATTACTCTTTTACTTTTACTACTAACTAGTATAACTATATTATTAATGGCTACATAGGTGTATTACTCTTTCACTTTTACTACTAACTAGTATAACTAAATTATTAATGACTACATAGGTGTATTACTCTTTCACTTTTACTACTAACTAGTATAACTATATTATTAATGACTACATATGTTTAATACTCTTTTACTTTTACTACTAACTAGTATAACTATATTATTAATGACTACATAGGTTTATTACTCTATTACTTTTACTACTAACTAGTATAACTATATTATTAATGACTACATAGGTGTATTACTCTTTCACTTTTACTACTAACTAGTATAACTATATTATTAATGACTACATATGTTTAATACTCTTTTACTTTTACTACTAACTAGTATAACTATATTATTAATGACTACATAGGTTTATTACTCTTTTACTTTTACTACTAACTAGTATAACTATATTATTAATGACTACATAGGTTTATTACTCTTTTACTTTTACTACTAACTAGTATAACTATATTATTAATGGCTACATAGGTGTATTACTCTTTTACTTTTACTACTAACTAGTATAACTATATTATTAATGACTACATATGTTTAATAGTCTTTTATTTCTACTTCTAACTAGTATAACTGTATTATGGCAGTATCGGTAGAGAGTCGGATGCCGTGCTTTCCAGCATAGTTATGTCCCTTTACAATCTGAGTTCAAATCCCACCGAAGTTAACTTTGCCTTTCATCCTTACGGGGTCGATAAAATAAAGTACCAGTAATACACTTGGATAATTTCTGACCTTGTGCCTAAAGTAGAAACAATTATTATTCCTGGTAGACAGTAATGGACCACAGGTGACAGGTTAATGTGGGTAGTAAAGTATCTCAGGAGAAAGGTAGATGTAGACAGAAGTATTTGCAAGGAAGCAAACTTGCACCTGTTCCTTACAGGACCCTCCGTCTACTTCTTTCTATCTCCACATGTACTTTATCTGGTTTTCCTAACTGTTATTTATAGTGATCAACTATTATGAAAGTCTTTTACGTTGGAACTACTGCAAATAAATAAAATAGAATAAGAAAACATCACAGGAATATGACAAGCATAGAAATATCACTGATGATGTCACAGATATGTGATGAAAAAACTCTGAGAAACTATATTTATATTTATATTTTTTAACTGTTGGTCAATCAATATATATAAAAATTTGCTGAAGTATGGAACAAACTACCCGCATCAGTTGTGTGCTGCCAGGACACTGCATCCTTTAAAACCTCCATGCTTCCTGAAATTCACTGAAGCATGGAACAAACTACCTGCATCAGTTGTTAGCTGCCGGGACACTGCATCCTTTAAAACCTCCATGTTGCCTGAAATTCGCCAACCCTGCACCTGATATTCCCCCTCCATACATACATACACACACACACATATATCTTGACTCGAGCCTAGTTAGTACTTAGATGGGAAACCACTTGAGAAACCTAGGTGCTGTAAGCATTTCCTTTTATTTTTTTTTTGCGCCAACACTACACCTGATATTCCCCCTCCATACACACGCATGCATGTGTCTGTGTGTATCTCATGACTCATACACTGTTCACTGTCTGTTCACTAATGTACTATACATTCACCATTGATGAGTTGTAGTGCACCTGAGCACTGTACACAATAATTTTATTATTATCATCATCATCATCATTTTACGTCCGCTTTTCCCTGCTTGCAAGGGTGGGACAGGTCTTATTAAGCATGGCATCTCTTCATTCGTCACGGTCCCTTGTCATCTCCTCCGTGAGTTTCAGCAATTTGAGGTCTTCTCTCACCACCTCCGCCCATGTTTTTCATGGTCTACCTCTACTGCGTCTTCCTTCTACTGGGATTTCTTGGCACTTCTTTACCCAGCGGTCATCCTCCATGCGCATCACATGTCCATACCATCTCAGCTCAGCCTTCTCTCCTACACACCACAACTTATCCCTCTTATACCCAGTTTCTTTCTCAACTCGTCTATGCTTGGTCATTCACGCACATTGGCATTATAGTTATGTATAATTGTGTATATGTATGTTATAGCTGTGTATAATTGTATATATGTGTTATTGTGTATAATTTTATATATATGTTGTGTATATAATTCTATTTTCTTTTTTTTTTTTTTTCAGAATGTAAAAAGGGTTATTTTGGCTTGAACTGTCAGTATTTGTGCTACTGTGCTGACAACGATCATTGCAACATTAAATCTGGGGTGTGTTCTAGTGTTGGATGTGCAGCTGGTTTCAGGGGAGACAACTGTCAGTCAGGTGGGTACTTCTGTCTTTATCAGAAAGTCTGTGTGAAGATATATAGCTTAGAGGTTACAGGTGTGCTGTTCTCAATCATAAGGTCTTGGGTTGAACATCTAGTGCCATGTTTTATTGTTCTATATAATTGTGTGTGTGTGTGTATATATATATATATGTATATAC
>OZ024759.1:3475545-3543045 GCA_964016885.1 Eledone cirrhosa | reverse complement strand
AGACCACCCACGCCAACCCCTTCAGTTTTACCTGCAATGTTATATGGCAGTGAATCTTGGGCTACAACGAAGAGAGAAGAGCAGAGGCTGGTAACGGCTCAAAGAGCCATGGAGAGATCAATGCTAGGAATCTTGTTGAGAGAGCACATCAGGAGCGAAGTCATTAGACAGAAGTCCGGTGTGAGGGACGTCATCGCGCAATATATACGCAGCAAGTTCAGATGGGCTGGACACGTCGCCCGGTTCACCGATAATCACCGGACCTGCGCAGTTGCGGAGTGGTACCCGTGCGAGTGGAAGCGACCACTCGGAAGGCCTCCATGAAGGTGGCAGATAATTTTAGGAATATGATTGGGACTACATGGATGAGGAAAGCACAATACGGAGAGGAATGGACGGCGTGCTGTGACCAGCGGCGTCGAATGGACGCCCGACAGACTGGTCGGTCAAGGTGATATATATAGATACATATATATATATATATATACATATATTTAATACAATAACAGAGAAAGCTTTAAGCTAAACTCTGACTGACTACCATCTCACTCAACAAACATTAGGATATACCTTAGTATAATCCCAATTTTGTGTTTGGGGTGCTAACTATATGTATTTTGTGGAAAGCCAGTTGTATTATTTTATATGAGATATAATTAAAATTAAAATATATCTCTCTTTCCAAACAATTGTTTCATTATAAGTTTTCTACAAGTTGGGAGAATGTTTCCGGTTTATGTAGAAGCCTACATATTTTTCTGTAAGAACATATGCAGGTGGGCACTTATAAATCATCAGTGGATGCCCTTCAAACATTGATATAAGAAAACATTTCTTACTGCAGTTATTTTTCGTGTCAGCTAAGTCGTCCCTTCACGCATCATAATGACCGCCAAATTTGAAATTCCAGCAGTCCTAGACTGAGGAATTTCACAGCGTCACGAAGGGGAAAAGGGAGGCAATCGCGAAACACAAGAAAGTAAAATAATATACACGTGGGTTAATTAGTTTTTTTAAAAACAATTTTAATCCTGCGTGTTAAGAACTCAATTAATTTAAAAAAAATAAATGTATGCATGTATTAATTACGTATATATATATACATATATATATATACATATATATATGTATATGTGTGTATATGTATATAGTATATATGTATATATAGGAAGAGGCACATGGCTTGCAAGCAGAGAAAAGCGGACGTAAAATGATGATGATGATGATGATGATGATGATATATATATATCTATTTATTAATTTGAAGAACGTCAGTATTCCGTGTGTCACAATTCTCGATTATCATTGGTTCATAGGTTTCAAAGGACTCCGCCCACCCCAACGACGCCAAACTGAAATTAATATGCATAATGCCAATGAGGGAGTGAGAGGGGAGAGTGTGAACACTGTGTTCAATAACTATTAACATGTATGCGTGTGTATGTATGTGCGCGTATGTTTATGTGTGTGTGCGTGCGTGCAGTGTTCCACAGAAAGTAAAAACTATCAACATGTGTGAGTGTGTGCGTGTGTAAGTTTGCGTGCGTGTGCGCGTTTCCATGCGTGTATGCGTGTGACGTTCCACAATCGCCGCGCAGTTTATCTGTCTGTGTGCCTGTCTGTCATACACAGAGTTGTGAAGGGAGTAAATAGGGACATTTCTTTACATTGACGGACATCTTTTATATTTATTATTGTGTCATTTTTTTTTACAATTGCTCCAAATGAATACTGATAAGAAAAGCAATTCGACTTTATCAAACAGTGAACTACAGCGGCGACGGAGTGCTGCGATGGTTGAAAAACGAACTGGCTGAGCATCATCAGCAGGTGGCCAGAATTCAGCAGCAATGGCGTGCTCCGATGGATGAAGAGGAGCTGGCTGAACAGCGCCAGCGCAATACAGAAGTTCAGGGAATGTGTCGCAAAGTGCTCCTCATTCCAGTAAAGAGGCTAGAAGGCGAACGAATGATATTAAAAATGGATCATGGCAACCGTGTCACTGTCAGATTGGTGGACGAGCAGAGTCTCCACATTGTGGAGCATTGCTTTGGTGGCACGAAAAGACGTGGACCACAATGTGCTGTCACAAAGGAGCAGTTCAACTAGAACCCTTGCGAATGCCGGATGATGGGGAGTCACCGGAGTTTAAAATACTAAGTATGTGGGGTGATCAATGAGACCGAGGTAGATTACTGCGCAAATATTCGCGGCAAATTAACAATTTATTAGCTTTAGCATCGCAGAGAGTTAGATGTTTGAGAGTGGAGCATGGCAACCGAATGTCGTCATTCAATGCCGTTTGTATCATTGTATCGGTAATTTAGAAGTTACCCCAGGAGAGAGGCCTTGATTCGCTCAAATTTACGTTAACGATCCAGATTATAGTGAATCGGAGGAGGATATCAGGATCGGTTGGATGAAGTTGCCGGGAAATATAACTGAACTTGAACGGCAAAGGTTAAGTGATTTGATCCATGATTTGCAATCATGGCTTAGACAGTGTAATCCTTATGTTATGGATTTCATGTTGGTGGCTGAACTGCAAAATGTTCAGCAACAAACATTGATGATTAAGGCTGACGCAGTGCCAAGGAATCAACACGAACGGCGATATAATGCCCCTGAAGGATTTCGTGAAGTTGCTGTGTTGATGGACGATAAGCCTGGATCGAGAGATATCGCCCTCAATCGCAGAGATGGTGGTCTCAACACTATCAATGAGTCAAATAGGACATACCATCCATTGCATTATGTTCTTTTATTCCCAAAAGGTGAAAATGGATGGAGCATGTCTGTTCATTTAGATGATTATGAGAATCAGCATCAACAGGGAGGTGGCAATAGACACAATAATTCGATTTGCGACTTTTACGCGTTCCATTTGAACGAGAGGAATCAACAGAGAAATGCGCTATTTCAAGCCAGCAGATTGTTCCAGGAATACTGTTGTATGGCATACGCAAAGATCGAAAATCAAAGGCTAAATTATATAGCTACACATCAGCAACATATCAGAGCTGAATTGTATAATAATATACAGGATGCGATAACAGCCGATGATGCCAATTACAAGCAAATTGGTCGACGCATCATTTTGCCATCGTCGTTCATCGGCGGCCCGAGATATATGAACATTCGCTATCAGGATGCAATGGCTATTGTCAGAAAGTTTGGAAAGCCAGATTTGTTTATAACAGTTACATGCAATCCTGAATGGACTGATATTAAGGATGCACTTTTGCCAGGACAACAGCCAAAGGACCGTCCTGATATTGTGGCAAGAGTATTCAAAGGATATCTGAAAAAAATAATGGATGATGTGGAAAAAGAGGGAATCTTTGGAGGTATAGTTGCTTTTACATACGTAATTGAATTCCAAAAAAGAGGATTGCCACATGCACATTTGCTGCTCATTTTACATAGAGATTGCAAATTGTGATGTGCTGAGGATGTCGACAGCATTGTGTGTGCTGAACTGCCGGAGAATGAGGCACTATGCAACTTGGTGGCAAAGTCAATGGTGCACAACCAATGCGGAGTGGCAAATCGGAAAGCGCCTTGCATGAAAAATGGCCAATGCAGTAAGCACTTTCCGAAATCTTTTGTCACGAACACTTCCTGGAATGATGGGGATGCTCATCCCTCATACAGAAGACGGTCGCCTGCCGATGGCGGTTTGGTCGAAAATGTAAACGGTCGACAGGTTACAAATCAATGGGTTGTGCCATACAATCCATATTTGATTATGAAATATCGTTGTCATATTAATGTGGAAATTTGTAGCTCAGTGAAAGCTTGCAAATATCTATTCAAGTATGTTTACAAAGGTCATGATGGGGCAATGATGAATGTCAGGAATGAGGAAGTGAACCAAGGAGATGAAGTTGGCAGGTTCCAGGATGTTCGCTCGATTGGATCTAGCGAAGCTTGCTGGAGATTGTTCGATTTTGATCTCATTGAACGCAAACCCAGCGTTCAGAAACTGACGGTTCACTTAGAGAATAGGCAAATGGTCTGTTTTAAGGACACTAGAAGAGGTATCGAAAGAATTGCTAACGCACCACCTCCTAAGACGGAATTGACTGAGTGGTTCAAGCATAATAGGGAACATGCTTTGAACCCGGATCAAAAGCAACTCTACTGCGATTTCCCTTCGCACTATACGTGGGATAAGAAGGGAAAGAAATGGAATGATAGAAAACAAAAGTTGAGATTC
The DNA here is from genome assembly GCA_964016885.1 of Eledone cirrhosa. NCBI lineage: Eukaryota > Metazoa > Mollusca > Cephalopoda > Octopoda > Eledonidae > Eledone > Eledone cirrhosa. Next base: position 3,538,826 of record OZ024759.1, on the reverse strand, counting down.
ATGACTATTGGACGGGTTTGTAATGTCCATCCAGCATCTGGTGATGTGTTTTATCTCCGAGTTCTGTTGCATAGTGATTTTTCGAGAGGTAAACAGAGCTTCGCTGATTTGAAAACAATCAATGGCGTGGAATATAAAAGATACCAGGCTGTGGGTCAGCATCTGGGACTCCTTCAGGATGACGCTGAATGGAATAACGCCATGGAAGCTGCAGGAACAACACAGATGCCAGCTCGAATAAGGCAGTTATTTGTCACGATTCTAGGATTCTGCAAACCTGCCGATCCAAGAGAGTTATTTGAACGCCATTGGGGAATTATGGCTGATGATTTTAGGCATCATCTTCAGGTCTATGATGAAAATTTGCTGAAAGCTATTGTTTTGCTCAATATTGAGCAACTGCTCGAAGTTCATTTGAAATGTTTAACAGATTTCAATTTACCAATTCCTGATGAAGAAATGCGGCAACGTGTCTTAGCATTGAACATGAGATTGCAGCTTAGACGGTTGCCACTCGATCGGAGGGAACTATTCCAGTTTGATCCACTGGAACAGCAACGTATTGTGGATGAACGTATGCCAATGTTGACCCAATCTCACAGAGAATTGGTCGATGGCGCTCTCCACTCGATTTCCACTAATGAGCAACTTTGTGCTTTCATAGATGTTCCAGGAGGCACCGGAAAGACATTCTGTTTCAACACTATGTTATCGGCAGTCAGAGCTCAGAGGAAGATTGCTCTCCCTGTGCCCACCAGGGGCATCGCTGCCACTTTGCTGAGTGGTGTAAGGACCTTCCACTCATGCTTCAAGGCTCCATTGGCTCCAGATGAGTTGAGTGTCTGTAATATTACAGGACAAAGTGAACTCGCGGGCCTTATACGCAATACGTCTCTGATTATTTGGGACGAGGCTCCAATGGCACACAGATATTTGCTGGAGGCATTGGACAGAACTTTGAGAGATATCTGCGGTAGTGACCTGCCATTCAGTGGTAAGACTATCGTTCTTGGTGGCGATTTCAGACAGGTGCTACCAATTGTTAGGAATGCTCAAAGAGCGCAAATTGTCGATGCATGTCTGAAAAAGTACCCATTGTGGCGCCATTTCAGAGTTTTGCGATTACACGATAATATGCGACTTCCTATGTTCGGGCAAAACGAAGAGGCTGAGACATACGGCCGATGGTTGATGCAGTTGGGAAACGATGAATTGCCACACGTTGGTGATAATCAGACTGTATGAATCCCAGACCATTTGGTCATGCCACTGGACCGCCAAGGCTTGATTGACTGGGTGTTCCCTAATTTGAATGCTTTTTGGCAGAATCTCTCCTGAATATCGGAACGTGTTATTCTAACTCATACGAATGCAACGGTCGATGAAATAAATTCACAAGTAGCCGGAATGTTTCCTGGAGAGGAATGGTTGACCGTCAGTGCGGATGCAATGGAGCCTAATCAGCAGAACAGTATGGATGTTCCGACTGAGTATCTGAATTCACTTCAAATACCCGGATTTCCCCCACATATTTTGAGGTTGAAAAAGGGTTTGCCGATTATATTGCTTAGAAATATCAATCATAAAATGGGTCTTTGCAATGGTACCAGATTGATTGTTGAGAGATTGATTAACGGAAGAGTTTTAGAAGCTAAACTCCCAGGCAGAGAGGAATCGGTTCTCATTCCGAGGATCATGCTGAGACCAAGTGAAGATCTGCTGCCATTTATTTGGCAAAGGAGACAGTTTCCCGTCAATTTGGCCTTCTCCATGACTGTCAACAAGGCACAGGGACAGACTTTCAAGCGAGTCGGTGTCTGCTTGAATGATCCAGCCATGGGCAACTGTATGTTGCTGCATCTCGAGTGTGCGATCCTGATGGTATAAAATTTGCAATTGATACCACTAACAGAGGAACAAACCTAAATATTGTCTATAATGAAGCTTTGAGCTGATGTATGCATATCTTTAATGCTATCAATAAGCGACGTATATGATTCGGACATTGGTTTCCTTTCATCTGTATTGTGAGCTTTGGCAGAGTTATCATTTATGTTCAATGTCATTTATTGTCGATAATGAGCAATAAAAACCAACAAGTATTGGTAGAAATTGCCTTCAAATTTATCGCTTCTGATTGCAGTGGTAATAAAACCTCATCATATGCTGAGTCTGGCAAAAAGTTTGGTGCCTATGGCCGGCCAGGGCTAGAGTAATATTGAAAAACCATTCTATTTTCGAAGTAGAAGGATCCGCCATTTTGAGTTCAAACCAGGCCACCTCCCCGAGTTGAACTCTGGGCAATATTGACTGTCTATTACTCAGTGGCTAAGAGCCTGGAAATTACTGAATAAATGTTTGTGTCATATAATTTGTTGGTTTATTATTATAGCTGACCACTTATAGATAAGCATGTTATCCATATCCATATTAATTTGGCATTTGTATAAACCATTTCAAGTAAATAGGGACCTTCTTTACATTGACGGACATCTTTTTTATTAATTATCTATATCTATATCTACATATAATATAACAGATTGGAACTTCCATCATCCTTTTGAGAAACGTGGAACAACCACGTCTATGCAATGATACACGTTTTCCAGTCAGGCCGAAGAGGAACCATCTCCTAGAGGTCACTATTCTAGGTGGGAGCACCTAGAATTGTTCATATACTATGCACAAACCGGACAACGAAGAATCTGGTATATCTGGAAGATTTCTTTTACAGTTTTTTTGTATCACACAGACAACACGGACTCGCCTCACACTGTAACCAGACAAACATCCAATACAGACATTTTCTCTTTTACCTGTCTTCTCTTATCATCTGTTTACCCGGGCGAAGCTGGGTACGTCAGCTAGTCTATATATTAATTTCAACAATGTCAATATTCCGTGTGTCATAATTCTCGATTATCATTGGTTCATAGGTTTCTAACGACTCCGCCCACCTCAACGACGCCAAACTTAAATTAATATGTATAATGCCAATGAGAGAGTGAGAGGCGAGAGAGAGGCAAAGTGAACGCTGTGTTGGATACACTATGTATATGTGTCAGTGTAGAGACGTGTGTGTGTGTGATGTGTGTGGAAATAAGAGGGGGAGTAAAGCAATAACTATTAACATGTGTGCGTGTGTATGTACGTGCGCGTATGTTTATGTATGTGTGCGTGCGTGCAGCGTTCCACAGAAAGTAAAAACTATCAACATGTGTGAGTGTGTGCGTGTGTGTAAGTGCACGGGTGCGTGTGTAAGTTTGTGTGCGTGTATGTGTGTATACGTGTGGCGTTCCACAATCGCCACGCAGTTTATCTGTCTGTGTGCCTGTCTGTCAGTCTAACATACAGAGTTGTGAAGGGAGTAAATAGGGACCTTTTCTTTTATCATCTATTTACCCGGGCGAAGCTGGGTACGTCAGCTCGTGAAAATAATTTATGCTTTGATTCGTGAAGACGTTCCCTGGCAATGAACGGGAAAAAGAAGATAATACGTCGTTATGTGGAGCGGTGACAACAATTACACGTAAAGACAAAACCACGTTTATAGTGTAAATGGAGTCGTAGACTAATATTCTATTAAGGAAACTGAATGATGCTCGGCTTCGGAGTCCAGAATAATGTAAATAAATTAGTTGAACGAAAATGACAGATGTCATTAAAATCATAAAAGTAATAATAATTAAATATATACATACACACATTTATACACGAGCATATGCGAAAACTCACGGCATGCATGCATATACATATACGTACACATAAACAGGCGCGCACGGACGTAAACCGGCGCAACACATATACCCGCACACATACGATTGTATGCACCAAATACACATATAAATATATGTTTGTGTGTGTATATATACATATAATTATAAATACATATATAAATATACACGCATAAATGCGTATAGAACGCACACTCACACATACCTACAGGTAAATACACATATGTTCACCAAACGTACATATACCAAAACCCTATGTACACATATACACACATACATACTCATTCATACACATATATACACATATACATACATACGTACATATATGTGTGTATATATATATATATATAGAGAGAGAGAGAGCAGTTGTAATGGGTAATATCGCTGCTATTTCTAGCAGTCAGTGAGACTACCTAGAGGTTTTCTTATTGATATATAATTGATATTTTATAGAGTGATACTTTCTGATTTACAATAAACTAAAAACGATTGGAACTGTGTCTGAAGGTATTAAATTATATCAGGGACTTTTAACGTATGACACCGGGAAGAGAGTTGAAACATGCGCAACGATACCGAGTACCTGCTGCCTTCATTGCGGTGAATTGGCAGTATCGGTAGAGGGTCGGACGCCATGCTTTCCAGCATAGTTACGTCCCTTTACGATCTGAGTTCAAATCCCGCCGAGGTTGACTTTGCCTTTCATCCTTACGGGGTTGATAAAATAAAGTACCGGTAATGCACTGGGTCTTTGCTGGCCTTGTGCCTAAAGTAGAAACAATTATAACTTTAATTAATCTAATTATATCTTGTGTAACAATTATATATATATACACAAGTTTATTTCCCCGACATCAGTCTTACACTGTCATATCTATTCTTACTTTACAATTGTGTCTACTAAGAGTTCCATTACAATCTGTAGTAGTAAAACTACTATTTCACCAGAACATCTGCTATCAGTCATTTATAGACAATATATATATTTTAGACCACATATCAATCTAATCTATATATATTTCCTATCAAATCTGTAGCTAAAGATATAAAGTCATCCTCACTACTTCATTCTGACAAGATATCAATTTATGACTAAAGATGAAGAAGATACACCAACGTTAATGTCGGGAAATAAAGCTGATAACATTGAAACTTCTAATTTGATAACAAAGAGATTATTTCTTTGGTTGTTTAGTAACAACTAACAACACAACACATTGATTATATGTGAAGGAGGTAAGTTGACAAAGATTTACTTGAAGTCTATAATAATTGTTTCTACTTTAGGCACAAGACCAGTAATTACCCAGTGCATTACTGGTACTTTATTTTATCGACCCCCTAAGGATGAAAGACAAAGTCAACCTCGGCGGGATTTGAACTCAGATCGTAAAGGGACGTAACTATGCTGGAAAGCATGGCGTCTGACCCTCTACCGACTTGAAGTCTATAATAATGATAGCCACAATTACTAACTGCTATATAGTACATTAGATAATGTAGTCCTAGGTACACTATGTCTGATAGCCATTATACTGTACATTATATAATGTAGTCCTAGGTACACTATGTCTGATAGCCACTATACTGTACATTAGACAATGTAGTCCTAGGTACACTATGTCTGATAGCCACTATACTGTACATTATATAATGTAGTCCTAGATACACTATGTCTGATAGCCACTATACTGTACATTAGACAATCTAGTCCTAGATACACTATGTCTGATAGCCACTATACTGTACATTAGATAATGTAGTCCTAGGTACACTATGTCTAATAGCTACTATACTGTACATTAGATAATGTAGTCCGAGGTACACTATGTCTGATAGCCACTATACTGTACATTAGATAATGTAGTCCTAGGTACACTATGTCTGATAGACACTATACTGTACATTAGATAATGTAGTCCTAGGTACACTATGTCTGATAGCCATTAATACTAATTTCTATACTGTACATTAGATAATGTAGTCCTAGTTACACTATGTCTTATAGCCAGTAATACTAATTTCTATACTGTACATTAGATAATGTAGTCCTAGATATACTATGTCTTATAGCCACTAATACTAACTACTGTACTGTACATTAGATAATGTAATCCTAGATACACTATGTCTGATAGTCACTAGTATATACGTAGTTCTCAGGGAGATTCAGCAAGACGTATGGCATGGCTTCCCTTTGAAATACATGTAGAACCCATCTTATATTATAATGTGTCTGAGTATTTCATTGACACGTATACCGTTGACATTCTTCTCAGGGAGATTCAGTGTGACAATTCTATGTAACAACATTTCCACTATAATTATTACAACTTATTATTTTTGCCAGCTGGGTGAAATAAAACAATGAGAAATAAAGTGTCTTGTTCAAGGCCCCGACGTACAGACCACCCGGTATGGGATTCGAACTCACGAACCATACGTTCATGTATTGCGTGCTATCACCGCCTAAATCCGGTTTCCTCCACACAAAATACACCGGAATATTTTCATCCGGATTAATTCAGGAACAAGAATTACGATAAGTCGCTGAGAGTGATCTCCCTTGGCTGACTTTACAATCTTCTTTCATTAGAAATTAATTTGTTTCATGTCCGATTGAAAGACTCTGGAGTTTTTACCTGTCTTGGGTTTAATTAATGAGGAATTTTGAGGTATTTATAACAATTATTAATTATTTCATTACTGAGATATCATTTGAAGGATTTACTGAAGTTTTTAATTATTAATTATTTTATTAGTAACTTAACATGTGGTTCTTGTATAAAATTATGTTGGAAGATTTTAGGAAGAAGATATGTAGCTGGTCTCAGTAAAATAGACTCCGAGGCTATGTAGCCGGTAAGTGCGTCAAACACCGTGTGTTGCGGCCCTTTATGGTCTGAATTGAGACAATTAAAATTTTTTTCCACCATGAATTGTTAAAAAACAAGTTAAAATCTTTTAGTTGTCCATTCGTAACGTACGTTACACTTTAGTTACATACACACACATCTACTGTGTTACATACATACATGTACTGTATTACATACACACAGATCTACTGTGTTACATACACACAGATCTACTGTGTTACATATACACACACATCTAGTGTGTTACATACACATACATATACTGTTACATACACACATCTACTGTGTTACATACACACACATCTACTGTGTTATATATACACACATCTACTGTGTTACATACACACACATCTACTATGTTATATATACACACATCTACTGTGTTATATATACACATCTACTGTGTTACATACACATCTACTGTGTTACATACACACATCTACTGTGTTATATATACACATCTACTGTGTTACATATACACACATCTAATGTGTTATATATACACATCTACTGTGTTACATACACATCTACTGTGTTATATATACACACACATCTAGTGTGTTACATACACATACTGTGTTACACACACACACACATCTACTGTGTTACATACACACACATCTGCTGAGTTACATACACACACATCTACTGTGTTACATACACACATCTGCTGAGTTACATACACACATCTGTGTTACATACACACACATCTACTATGTTATATATACACATCTACTGTGTTACATACACATCTACTGTGTTACATACACACATCTACTGTGTTACATACACACATCTACTGTGTTACATATACACACATCTACTGTGTTATATATACACATCTACTGTGTTACATACACATCTACTGTGTTATATATACACACACATCTAGTGTGTTACATACACATACTGTGTTACACACACACACACATCTACTGTGTTATATATACACACACATCTACTGTGTTATATATACACACACATCTAGTGTGTTACATACACATACTGTGTTACACACACACACACATCTACTGTGTTACATACACACACATCTGCTGAGTTACATACACACACATCTACTGTGTTACACACACACATCTGCTGAGTTACATACACACATCTGTGTTACATACACACACATCTACTATGTTATATATACACATCTACTGTGTTACATACACATCTACTGTGTTACATACACACATCTACTTGTTACATACACACACATCTGCTGAGTTACATACACACACATCTACTGTGTTACACACACACATCTGCTGTGTTACATACACACATCTACTTGTTACATACACACACATATGTGTTACATACACACACATCTACTGTGTTATATATACACATCTACTGTGTTACACATACACATCTACTGTGTTACATACACACATCTACTTGTTACATACACACACATCTGTGTTACATACACACACATCTACTGTGTTATATATACACATCTACTGTGTTACATACACATCTACTGTGTTATATATACACATCTACTGTGTTACATATACACACATCTACTGTGTTATATATACACATCTACTGTGTTACATACACATCTACTGTGTTATATATACACACACATCTAGTGTTTTACATACACATACTGTGTTACACACACACACACATCTACTGTGTTACATACACACACATCTGCTGAGTTACATACACACACATCTGCTGAGTTACATACACACACATCTACTGTGTTACACACACACATCTGCTGAGTTACATACACACATCTGTGTTACATACACACACATCTACTATGGTATATATACACATCTACTGTGTTACATACACATCTACTGTGTTACATACACACATCTACTTGTTACATACACACACATCTGTGTTACATACACACACATCTACTGTGTTATATATACACATCTACTGTGTTACATACACATCTACTGTGTTATATATACACATCTACTGTGTTACATATACACACATCTACTGTGTTATATATACACATCTACTGTGTTACATACACATCTACTGTGTTATATATACACACACATCTAGTGTGTTACATACACATACTGTGTTACATACACACACACATCTACTGTGTTATATATACACACACATCTACTGTGTTATATATACACACACATCTAGTGTGTTACATACACATACTGTGTTACACACACACACACACACATCTACTGTGTTACATACACACACATCTGCTGAGTTACATACACACACATCTACTGTGTTACACACACACATCTGCTGAGTTACATACACATATCTGTGTTACATACACACACATCTACTATGTTATATATACACATCTACTGTGTTACATACACATCTACAGTGTTACATACACACATCTACTTGTTACATACACACACATCTGCTGAGTTACATACACACACATCTACTGTGTTACACACACACATCTGCTGTGTTACATACACACATCTACTTGTTACATACACACACATCTGTGTTACATACACACACATCTACTGTGTTATATATACACATCTACTGTGTTACACATACACATCTACTGTGTTACATACACACACATCTGTGTTACATACACACACATCTACTGTGTTATATATACACATCTACTGTGTTACATACACATCTACTGTGTTATATATACACATCTACTGTGTTACATATACACACATCTACTGTGTTATATACACACATCTACTGTGTTACATACACATCTACTGTGTTATATATACACACATATCTAGTGTGTTACATACACATACTGTGTTACACACACACACATCTACTGTGTTACATACACATACATCTGCTGAGTTACATACACACACATCTGCTGAGTTACATACACACACATCTACTGTGTTACACACACACATCTGCTGAGTTACATACACACATCTGTGTTACATACACACACATCTACTATGGTAAATATACACATCTACTGTGTTACATACACATCTACTGTGTTACATACACACATCTACTGTGTTATATATACACATCTACTGTGTTACATACACATCTACTGTGTTATATATACACATCTACTGTGTTACATATACACACATCTACTGTGTTATATATACACATCTACTGTGTTACATACACATCTACTGTGTTATATATACACATACATCTAGTGTGTTACATACATATACTGTGTTACACACACATCTACTGTGTTACATACACACACATCTACTGTGTTACATACACACACATCTGCTGAGTTACATACACACACATCTACTGTGTTACACACACACATCTGCTGAGTTACATACACACATCTGTGTTACATACACACACATCTACTATGTTATATATACACATCTACTGTGTTACATACACACATCTACTTGTTACATACACACACATCTGTGTTACATACACACACATCTACTGTGTTATATATACATATCTGTGTTACATACACATCTACTGTGTTACATATACACACATCTAATGTGTTATATATACACATCTACTGTGTTACATACACATCTACTGTGTTATATATACACACACATCTAGTGTTACATACACATACTGTGTTACACACACACACACATCTACTGTGTTACATACACACACATCTGCTGAGTTACATACACACACATCTACTGTGTTACATACACACATCTGCTGAGTTACATACACACATCTGTGTTACATACACACACATCTACTATGTTATATATACACATCTACTGTGTTACATACACATCTACTGTGTTACATACACACATCTACTGTGTTACATATACACACATCTACTGTGTTATATATACACATCTACTGTGTTATATACACATCTACTGTGTTATATATACACACACATCTAGTGTGTTACATACACATACTGTGTTACACACACACACACATCTACTGTGTTATATATACACACACATCTACTGTGTTATATATACACACACATCTAGTGTGTTACATACACATACTGTGTTACACACACACACACATCTACTGTGTTACATACACACACATCTGCTGAGTTACATACACACACATCTACTGTGTTACACACACACATCTGCTGAGTTACATACACACATCTGTGTTACATACACACACATCTACTATGTTATATATACACATCTACTGTGTTACATACACATCTACTGTGTTACATACGCACATCTACTTGTTACATACACACAATCTGCTGTGTTACATACACACACATCTACTGTGTTACACACACACATCTGCTGTGTTACATACACACATCTACTTGTTACATACACACACATCTACTGTGTTATATATACACATCTACTGTGTTACACATACACATCTACTGTGTTACATACACACATCTACTTGTTACATACACACACATCTGTGTTACATACACACAGATCTACTGTGTTATATATACACATCTACTGTGTTACATACACATCTACTGTGTTATATATATACACATCTACTGTGTTACATATACACACATCTACTGTGTTATATATACACATCTACTGTGTTACATACACATCTACTGTGTTATATATACACACATATCTAGTGTGTTACATACACATACTGTGTTACACACACACACATCTACTGTGTTACATACACATACATCTGCTGAGTTACATACACACACATCTGCTGAGTTACATACACACACATCTACTGTGTTACACACACACATCTGCTGAGTTACATACACACATCTGTGTTACATACACACACATCTACTATGGTATATATACACATCTACTGTGTTACATACACATCTACTGTGTTACATACACACATTTACTGTGTTATATATACACATCTACTGTGTTACATACACATCTACTGTGTTATATATACACATCTACTGTGTTACATATACACACATCTACTGTGTTATATATACACATCTACTGTGTTACATACACATCTACTGTGTTATATATACACATACATCTAGTGTGTTACATACATATACTGTGTTACACACACATCTACTGTGTTACATACACACACATCTACTGTGTTACATACACACACATCTGCTGAGTTACATACACACACATCTACTGTGTTACACACACACATCTGCTGAGTTACATACACACATCTGTGTTACATACACACACATCTACTATGTTATATATACACATCTACTGTGTTACATACACACATCTACTTGTTACATACACACACATCTGTGTTACATACACACACATCTACTGTGTTATATATACATATCTGTGTTACATACACATCTACTGTGTTACATATACACACATCTAATGTGTTATATATACACATCTACTGTGTTACATACACATCTACTGTGTTATATATATACACACACATCTAGTGTGTTACATACACATACTGTGTTACACACACACACACATCTACTGTGTTACATACACACACATCTGCTGAGTTACATACACACACATCTACTGTGTTACATACACACATCTGCTGAGTTACATACACACATCTGTGTTACATACACACACATCTACTATGTTATATATACACATCTACTGTGTTACATACACATCTACTGTGTTATATATACACACACATCTAGTGTGTTACATACACATACTGTGTTACACACACACACACATCTACTGTGTTACATACACACACATCTGCTGAGTTACATACACACACATCTACTGTGTTACACACACACATCTGCTGAGTTACATACACACATCTGTGTTACATACACACACATCTACTATGTTATATATACACATCTACTGTGTTACATACACATCTACTGTGTTACATACGCACATCTACTTGTTACATACACACAATCTGCTGTGTTACATACACACACATCTACTGTGTTACACACACACATCTGCTGTGTTACATACACACATCTACTTGTTACATACACACACATCTGTGTTACATACACACACATCTACTGTGTTATATATACACATCTACTGTGTTACACATACACATCTACTGTGTTACATACACACATCTACTTGTTACATACACACACATCTGTGTTACATACACACACATCTACTGTGTTATATATACACATCTACTGTGTTACATACACATCTACTGTGTTATATATACACATCTACTGTGTTACATATACACACATCTACTGTGTTATATATACACATCTACTGTGTTACATACACATCTACTGTGTTATATATACACACACATCTAGTGTGTTACATACACATACTGTGTTACACACACACACACATCTACTGTGTTACATACACACACATCTGCTGAGTTACATACACACACATCTGCTGAGTTACATACACACACATCTACTGTGTTACACACACACATCTGCTGAGTTACATACACACATCTGTGTTACATACACACACATCTACTATGGTATATATACACATCTACTGTGTTACATACACATCTACTGTGTTACATATACACACATCTACTTGTTACATACACACACATCTGTGTTACATACACACACATCTACTGTGTTATATATACACATCTACTGTGTTACATACACATCTACTGTGTTATATATACACATCTACTGTGTTACATATACACACATCTACTGTGTTATATATACACATCTACTGTGTTACATACACATCTACTGTGTTATATATACACACATCTACTGTGTTATATATACACATCTACTGTGTTACATACACATCTACTGTGTTATATATACACACACATCTAGTGTGTTACATACACATACTGTGTTACACACACACACACATCTACTGTGTTATATATACACACACATCTACTGTGTTATATATACACACACATCTAGTGTGTTACATACACATACTGTGTTACACACACACACACACACATCTGTGTTACATACACACACATCTGCTGAGTTACATACACACACATCTACTGTGTTACACACACACATCTGCTGAGTTACATACACACATCTGTGTTACATACACACACATCTACTATGTTATATATACACATCTACTGTGTTACATACACATCTACAGTGTTACATACACACATCTACTTGTTACATACACACACATCTGCTGAGTTACATACACACACATCTACTGTGTTACACACACACATCTGCTGTGTTACATACACACATCTACTTGTTACATACACACACATCTGTGTTACATACACACACATCTACTGTGTTATATATACACATCTACTGTGTTACACATACACATCTACTGTGTTACATACACACATCTACTTGTTACATACACACACATCTACTGTGTTATATATACACATCTACTGTGTTACATACACATCTGTGTTATATATACACATCTACTGTGTTACATATACACACATCTACTGTGTTATATATACACATCTACTGTGTTACATACACATCTACTGTGTTATATATACACACATATCTAGTGTGTTACATACACATACTGTGTTACACACACACACATCTACTGTGTTACATACACATACATCTGCTGAGTTACACACACATCTGCTGAGTTACATACACACACATCTACTGTGTTACACACACATCAGCTGAGTTACATACACACATCTGTGTTACATACACACACATCTACTATGGTATATATACACATCTACTGTGTTACATAAACATCTACTGTGTTACATACACACATCTACTGTGTTATATATACACATCTACTGTGTTACATACACATCTACTGTGTTATATATACACATCTACTGTGTTACATATACACACATCTACTGTGTTATATATACACATCTACTGTGTTACATACACATCTACTGTGTTATATATACACATACATCTAGTGTGTTACATACACATACTGTGTTACACACACATCTACTGTGTTACATACACACACATCTACTGTGTTACATACACACACATCTGCTGAGTTACATACACACACATCTACTGTGTTACACACACACATCTGCTGAGTTACATACACACATCTGTGTTACATACACACACATCTACTATGTTATATATACACATCTACTGTGTTACATACACACATCTACTTGTTACATACACACACATCTGTGTTACATACACACACATCTACTGTGTTATATATACATATCTGTGTTACATACACATCTACTGTGTTATATATACACATCTACTGTGTTACATATACACACATCTACTGTGTTATATATACACATCTACTGTGTTACATACACATCTACTGTGTTATATATACACACACATCTAGTGTGTTACATACACATACATATACTGTGTTACACACACACACACATCTACTGTGTTACATACACACACATCTGCTGAGTTACATACACACACATCTACTGTGTTACACACACACATCTGCTGAGTTACATACACACACATCTACTGGGTTACATACACACACATCTATTGTGTTACATACACACACATCTACTGTGTTACACACACACACACATCTACACATACATATTTCTAAATAGACACACAATACAAAATATTTATTGCATACACACATCTATGTAATGATTGAGGAAGGAATTGCCTGGTGAACAATTTACTAAAATTATTATTTCATTACTAAGATAATGTGTGAATACGCAATTATATGTGTGTGTGTATATATATATAAACTGTATATATACAGTATATATATAGTATACAAAATATGTAGTGGGATAATGAGTAGTCTTGGTCATAATAAACTACCAACTCAATATTTTTGTCACAATTACAACTTTTATTTCGACATATTTCATTAATATATAGTTATATTATTAAGTTAATGTGACCAACACGTTAATTTTATTTAGTCTCCACATTTTCTTCCATGTTTAACAGATTCTACAGAAAATTGTTAATTAAATACATGTATATTTATTTATACACATGTAGGAGATACGTTTAATGATATGTATATTACAGTGTCCCCCCAAAATGTATACACACTTACATAGACTGTAGTTGAAGTGTGTATACATTTTTGGGGAGACCCTGTATATATTTTATATACACATATATGTTAAAAGAAAAAATATATATATATATATTTATTATTTGTCTGACCCGAATTTTCTTGGTCGTTTTTTTCGGCTGTGCGAATGATTTTAAGCATTATCTCAGTGTGTTGGTATTTAAACGTTAGTTATAGCTCTGGTTTATCCAAACTATTGAGCACTTTGATTGTGTTTCATTATTTCATGGGCCGAGATTCCGATTCTCGATAATTTATTTGTATATATATATATATATAAACACACACCTCTCAAAGGCGATGACACACGACCGTGACCTCTGGCATCACGCAGTAATACAGAGTACCCGACCTCCCATGGGTTCAAGCTGAAGCATATAGACAATATGCCCCCACACCCTCCCACTGCAAAGTGGTCGTGGAGGTGCCACACAAAAAAAGCACCCAGCCCACACTGTAAAGTGGACGCATAGGTGCCACGGAAAAAAGCACGCAACACTCACTGTAAATGAGGTTGGTGTTAGGAAGGGCATCCGGCTATAGAAAAGCCAAAATCAGTTCCTGTATGAGCAAGGCATGGTCAGCCGACCAGACACTGCCCACAACAGGACAACCCGTCTAACCCATGCTAGCATGGAAGAACGGACGTAAAACGGTGATGATGATTTATAAAACTATATTTATTTTATTATACGATATTAACAAATGGAAACTATATTTATAAAACCATATCTATTTCATTATACATATTTCAAGGATACCATGTTAAATTATGGTATGCTTTCATCAGACAAAATACAATATATAACAGTTTTATAAATAAATATTGACATACCCTTACAAAATGCAACCGTTACTTTTGGAAGACTCAGGGATAGTGGAGTTGTTTACTTATATTAGTATTTTTAAAATAAGTCGTAGTGTTACAGATAAGGAAAAAGACGGAGAGAGAGAAAAGGGAGAAAGAAAGAAAGAAAAAGGAGAGAAAAACGAGAGAGATATATCAAAACACCAGACAGAGACAAAAATATAGAGATAGAGAGAGGGGGAAAGAATGAACACATTAAGTCATGTCATATTAAGTTAACTTAACAATTGAGATGAAATGAATAAATAAAATTAGAAATATTAATAATCATGAATGGAATATACATACATAATATGAGAAATTAATCATTGTTTAACTATGATTAGATATTTAGTTTAAAAATTGAGATCAATATATTAAAAATTGGAATCTAAACATTAAGAAATCTATATATTGCTAGAGAACTACATATCATATAACACGTACACACACGCAAAAATACACATAAATATATATATATACACACACTCACAAAATACACACCATATCTAACCACGTATATAATATATACATACAAAGCATAAATGAATTTTTAATTTAATGTTATCCATCCTTTGTGTTATTAAATAAAATATTTTTTATAACAAATTTTTTTTAATATATATATATAAATATATAAGATTAGCTGTTATGCATTTATGGCTGTTAGTTATGTCTATCTGCAATCAAATTGTATGGGTATACATGTACATGTACACACACAATTCTTACATATACATATATATACATGTGTGTGCATCCTCGGCAAATTGGTAGATTCGCGTCACGCATGCATACATACAGACAGACATATATTCATAAAAATGCATAGAACACATGTACATGTATGTCAATATACACATATACATATATACTCACATATAGAGAGAAGTATAAATCAATATAGTACATCGTATAATTGAGTACATAAAATACAAAAGGATTGTTAATATCGTATGTTTATTCCAAATACTTGTTGAGTGCTTTATATCAGTTATAAACATATTTGCTTGTTGTATCCCAACAATTTAAATAGAACTTTTGCATATTTATTTTATTATATATATTTCAAGGGCGACCAAGTCAATCTTGGTGCTCTTTCATCAGATAAAATACAAAATTTGTTTTATAAATAACGGTCGGAAATTCGCTGGATAGGGGAAACTTATTAGGGGTAATTCAAAGTTATGTGTGAATATGCAAATGAATGTATGAAAAATTGAAAAAACAACCGTTTATTTAAATTACGCTGGGGAAAGATAGGGAAGAAAGAGAAGAAAGAGAGAGAAAAAAATTACTGTTATGAGATAGATAGAGAGATAGAGAGAAGAAAGACATTTATAGAGGATGAACTCATGTAACGTAAATAAGTATTACGTTTATATTAATGTTACGTATATTTACTAATTATTGTTAGAATTCTAATATAATACAATATAATATTTACTATTATAAGTATATAGAAAAATAGATATATAGAAAAAATAAATATATATAAAGACATTGAATAATAAATTGAAAATAAATAGATATAAAGTAGAAAATAGGAGAATCAATAGATAGAAGAATAGATATATGAGTGGATAAATGGCTATATCATGTTATAGATAATTGTTTTAATAAGTTATGAGGGATACTGGTTTATATTTAGTGTAAGTAATTAAATTAACTGAGTTAATAAGATTATTTATATGTTTTTAATGTTTTAAATTAGGAAGATACTGAAAAACCCAGCTTTGTTTATTTATTAGTTAGTAAGAGACCATTTTGACGAAGATATAAATGTTGAAAGATATATATAGCCAGAATTAGTTATTGGTTATAACTCTAATATTAAATAATTAAAAAATATTTAAAATATTAAAATATTAAAAGTTCTGGAAAACATTTCTGGAAAAATAAAAAAAAAAATTTTTTTAATCTCAGAAGATACTCAAAAAACCCTTTTAACAAAATAAAATACTTAAAAAGTACTTAAACTATTTAAAATGTTTAAAAATATTTAAAAAATATTAAAAAATATAAAAAAATTTTAAATAATCTTTAAAAAGTAATTTTTTTAAGAAATAAATAATAATTTTTTAAAATAAGTAATTTTTAAATATATGAGATATTTTAGAAGTAAAATAAAAATGAGATATTTTAGAAGTAAACTAAAAAATGGTGTCAAGTCATGTCACCAATTTGATCACTTTGAAGGGTGCTTCGGGTCCCTTCAGTCTTGCCACTAGCATGACTACTTTACAGAGTGGGCTAGGGGCCTTCTGTCATGTCTACCTCACAGGGTGGACTGGGTGCTTATTTGTCATGTCATCAGCATGACTACCTTGCAGGGAGGGTTAGGTGTTCTTTTGTCATGTTACCTAACAGAGAGGACTTGGTGCTCTTTTGTCATGACACTTGCATGACCACCTTACAGGGTTGCCTGAGGGCTTTTAGCCATTTCAGCAGCATTGGAGGAGATAATGTTAAGCTTTCCTTACTTGTATACATGGGTTGGTCAAGAGAGGTGTATCAGATGTGAAAGTGGGGGTGGGGTTGTGTGTATGTAGAGTGGGGATTGGAGAGGTAGGTCAGGGTGGTGTACTTAGCTGGTAAGGGGGTGGAGTGTTAAGATGTGAAGGGGAGGAAAATTGGAGCATACTTCAAACCACTAAATGTTGTGTCAACCCGTGCACATGGGAATGCAGGTCTCCTGCAGTACTGTATAACGCCAGAGATTTCAATCCTGTGTCATCACCTTTGAGAGGTACAATGGTGTCAGGTCAGTTTTTACCTCCACATCCCAAGCATTCCTAGGTCTTCCTCTTCCATCAATTTCAAGTGGTCAACCTTTTATACAGCATCTCTACCTTCATACACATCACATGTCCATACCACAGCAATCTCCTCTCCTGCATACTGTATCTTTTCCCTCTCATGCCCAGGTTCTCTCTCAGGTTATTAACACTTTCCCCTTCATGTATATTAATATTACACATCCATCGGAGAATTCAAGCTTCATTTCTATCCAATCTTCTGGGGTCCTCACTGCAATGCAGCATTGCTGTTTATATGCACACATCAATTTGGCGAAACAACTGAATCTATGGTAGAACTAGAGAATAAATTCCAAACCTGGAAGCAGGGACTAGAGAGAAAGGGCCTCAAAGTCAACATGACAAAGACTAAGGTCCTTATAAGTAGACGAGAAAACAGAACCCAGATCCCCTCAGGGAAATGGCCTTGCTCAGTATGTAGGAAAGGTGTAGGTAGGAACTCCATTCTTTGCCCCAAATGCAAACAATGGGTACACAAGAGATGTAGCGGGATCTCAGGAAGCTTAATTAAGAATGTAGGATTCACATGCAGCAGCTGTGCTGAAACAGCAAGCAAACAGCCACAGGAAACAAGTACCACCAATCTCTGGGAGGGCCCTGTAGAAACAGTAGACAGCTTCTGCTACCTAGGTGACCGAATTAGCAACGGAGGTGGGTGCTCAGAAAGTACAATAACTAGGGTAAGAACGGGATGGAAGAAGTTTAGGGAACTACTACCACTGCTAGCTGCAAAAGGCTTCTCCCTCAGAATGAAAGGCAGACTGTATGATGCGTGTATCCGAACAGCGATGTTGCATGGTAGTGAGACCTGGGCGCTGAAGGTGGAAGACTTACGTAGATTAGAGAGAAACGAAGCCTGCATGCTCCGATGGATGTGTAACAGTAATATACGTGAACGACAAAGCATAAATGAATTGAGAGAGAGACTGAGCATAAGAGGAATCAAATGCTGCGTGCAGGAGAGGCGGTTACGCTGGTATGGACATGTGATGCGTATGAAGGATGACAGCTGCATAAAAAGGTGCAGAGCACTAGAAGTTGATGGAAACCGCGGAGTGGGGAGACCCAAAATTACTTGGGATGAGGTGATAAAAGCCGACCTTACCCAACTACACCTCTCAAAGTCAATGACACACGACCGTGACTTCTGGCGTCACGCAGTAATACAGGGTACCCGACCTCCCATGGGTACATGCTGAAGCATATAAACAATATGCCCCCCCCCCCCCCACCGCAAGGTGGTCGTGGAGGTGCCACGGCAAAAAAGCACCCAGCCCACACTGTAAAGTGGACGTGTAGGCGCCACGAAAAAGCACCCAGCACTCACTGTAAATGAGGTTGGTGTTAGGAAGGGCATCCAGCTGTAGAAATCAAGCCAGATCAGTTCCTGTATGAGCAAGGCATGGTCAGCCGACCAGACACTGCCCACAACAGGACAACCCGTCTAACCCATGCTAGCGTGGAAGAACGGACGTAAAACGGTGATGATGATGATGATGATGAACCTTTTGTAGCTAGCAGCAGTAGTAACACCCTAAACCTCTGCCATCTTGTTCTTACTCTTGTTACTGTACTTTCAGAACACCTACCTCCACTGCTTATTTGATACCCCAGGTAACAGAAACTGTCAACTGCTTCTATGGAACCCTTTAAATATTTGATAGAGCTTGTCTCCTAAACGTGATTGCTGCTTACTTCTCCAGCGCAGTGAACCAATGTAAAACCTACGTTCTTAGCTAACTTACCATGTATGTGTGACCATTGGTTTCTGAGTCCAGTTATGGCACCATTGTTTATTAGGCGAGGCACTTCCAAACAGACCCTTCATAAAGTATGCTGACAAATATATTTTGCAATCTAGGTGAGTTAATTAGAAGTGGAGGGGGCTGCTCTGAAAGTTGTATAGCTAGAATAAGGATAGGATGGAAAAAGTTTAGAGAGCTACTGCAACAGTTGACCACAAAAAGTTTCTCTCTCTCTGTACAAAAGGACAACTGTATGACACATGTGGGTGATATGCAATGATGCATGGTAACGAAATAAGGGCTGTGACTGCAGAGGTTATGTAGACTGGAGAGATATGAAACAACCATGCTTTGTAGGATATGTTGTGTAAGTGTGAGAGAAAGGGAGAGCTTGGACAAGTTCAAGAAGAAGCTGGGTTTAAGAGTGAGCTGAAGTGGTGTGTAAGAGAGAAGACTGTGATTGTACAGACATAAAATGAAAGGAGAATTTCTTAGTAAAACAGGTTTATTCAAAATATTAACAACATTGTGATGGCACTATTTTAGGTGAGTGACATGCTTTTTATCTAATTGTGTTGCATTAAGTAATCTTTATAAGAGAAAGATGTACCACAGACATCACAGTGATATAGTTCCTCTCCTGTATATGTTAGTGTCTAATTAAACCACAACATTTAGAGAAGGATTTATCACAGACATCACAGTGATATGGTTCCTCTCCTGTATGTATATGTTGGTGTCTAGTGAAACCACAACATTTAGAGAAGGATTTATCACAGACATCACAGTGATATGGTTCCTCTCCTGTAGATGTTGGTGTCTAGTGAAGCCACAACATTTAGAGAATGATGTACCAAATATATCAAAGTGATATGGCTTCCCAGCTGTATGTATATGTGTGTGTATAGTTAATGTAACATTCAAAGAGAAGGATTTCCCTAAGATGTTACAATGATATGTATTTGTATTCTCATTAATTCACAAATTTGAGAGAAGGATTTATCACTGATGTCAATGCATTATGATTTCTCTTCTGCAAGCAGGGAAAAGCGGACGTAAAATGATGATGATGATGATGATGTATACATTTGTGAGTAGTTAGGCTACTTTTCCCAGAGAATGATATACCACAGATATCACAGTGATATGGCTTGTCTCCTGTATGTATACGTTTGTGAGTAGTTAAGGTACCACTTTGAGAGAATGATTTATCACAGATATCACAGTGATATGGCTTCTCTTCTCTAACCTTTGTCATCTCACCAGCAATACTAAACACTTTAGATTGTGTTACACATTTAATCTTCTTTGTCAATTTATTTGGCATAATGATTTCTTCTTCAACAGAATATACAGATGTTTTTCTTGTAATATTTTTTATATTATATTTCTTATAAAATATTCTTCTATATTTCCCTCAACTGTGATTTCAGTTAATATCTGAAGATAATACAAACTTCTGTTTCATCCAAGTTTAGTTAAAATACAAAACCATCTTATAGTGAAGAAAATAAACTCAGTTTTGAGGAAATATTTCACAGTAATTGAACTATAGATTTATATAAACAGTGTTATATAAGTTCTGTTTAGAAGGTTTTAGTCTTCAAATGATGATAAATAGAGATGATGTATCCAAGATTGAAAATAATAATTTATCCCAATGTCATCTGATATTCTGAAATAAGAAAGAAACAGTATGAGATAATAGAGAATACTTTAGAAGCAGAGATAGATTTAACAGTGGAAATGTTATATTTCTATATTGGTAAACTGTAGATATCAACATTCTGTCCAGAGAAATTCTCTCCAATGTAAGCAGTGGTATTCCAGCATGCTCTATAAATTATATCCTTCTATCACTTCAGAGGTCTGCTCTATGGTAGTTTAGCAAAAATTGCATTCTTATAGGACTTATAAGAAAGTAACAGTATGAGATAATAGAGAATACTTAAAATGCAGGGATAGATTTAACAGTGGAAATTTTAAATTTTCACCATATTTCCTAGCATCAAAGACATTACTTTTTCCCTAATATAAGTCCAAAATATCTACCATATGTCCTGGAGGCCGAAGGTTGATTATTATTTTTTTTCAAAAATTGGTCGTCATTGGCGCCAGTAAGTACGGTACATTGGTAAACTGTAGAAATATACCTGCGTCAGATTTACTTATTCATATAAACTAGCTACACCATCACTATAGCCCCTAGTACAGGGGCCCCAAAACTGTGGTAACCTCGTGAGATGAGTTTGGAGCAGCTGACTGGCTACCCCCTCCTCAATGGTGCCACCCAGTACCAGGCCCCCCCAAAATTATAGTTCCACTGTGAGATGAGTTCAGTGCAGCCAACTGGCCTGTCCCTCCTCATAACAGAGCCATCCAGTTCCACACTGTAAACATGGTTGATGTTAGGAAGGGAATCCAGCTGTAAAATACCCCACCAAATTTACAGACCTCACCTGAGCAAGGTGCGACACATGGCCAACCCTGGCCAGACTTGCCTCCTGGTGTGAATGACCCGTCTAACCCATGCAAGAATGGAAAAATGGACGCTAAATGGTGATGATATATACATACACATATATATATATCTCACCCACACTGAACGTGTAGAAGACAGCAAAAAAGCATCCAGCCCACACTTGCCTCTAAATGGGACCCGTCTAACACATGCTAGTGTGGAAGATGGACGTTAATTGAAGATGATGATGATGATATATAATTAAATGTTGTAGTTTGTTTGAAGCATTCTATATAAAATATAACGTTGAAAGAGATAGAAGGCTAAACAATGCAAAATGGACAATAAGATGAGGTAAGGAAAAGTAAAAGTTACCTGGTAATCTTTGTTTTGTTTTTTTGTTGTTGTTCTTTTATCTGTCCAATATTTCGGGACCTAAAAGTCCTTTCTTCAGGGTTTAAGCCTTTAACATTTACATTATTCTATATATACTATTATATTTCCATGGTAATGTCTTTATCTCACATAACATTTACATTACTCTATATATACTATTATATTTCCATGGTAAAGTCTTTACCTCACATAATATCGAATCTGATATTATTTATATTGAGAACAATACTTTAACATCAGTATGAGTGGCCAGTTACGAGTGGTTTAAAAAGAAAAAGAGGACAGAACTCTGGCCAGTTATTGCCGGTTTAAATGTTAAAGGGTTAACCCTTTAGCATTCACATTATTTTATATATACTATTATATTTTCATGGTAAAGGCTTTATCTCACATAATATTGAATCTATCAGATTTTGAAAGTATTTATTTTGAGAACAATACCTTAACATCAGTCTGAGCGACCAGTTACAGCCAGTTTCAACAGAAAGAGGTAGAGAATTCTGGCCAGTTTTGGCTGGTTTGGACACTAAAGGGTTAAGCAACTTTCAGTGGATAATGTTCCAATTTCCTCTCTTTGGGATTAAATTTTGATTTTGAGTAACATTTTTTCTAAGTTGTTTTCAAGCATTTTATAAAATTGATGGAAGCTATGAAGTAGGAAGACCTGGGATGAGGTGATAATAGCTGACCTGACACAATTGATGGAAGCTATGAAGTAGGAAGACCTGGGATGAGGTGATAATAGCTGACCTGACACAATTGATGGAAGCTATGAAGTAGGAAGACCTGGGATGAGGTGATAATAGCTGACCTGACACAATTGATGGAAGCTATGAAGTAGGAAGACCTGGGATGAGGTGATAATAGCTGACCTGACACAATTGATGGAAGCTATGAAGTAGGAAGACCTGGGATGAGGTGATAAAAGCTGACCTGACACAATTGATGGAAGCAATGAAGTAGGAAGACTTGGGATGAGGTGATAAAAGCTGACCTTACACAATTGATGGAACCTATGGAGTAAAAAGACCTGGTTTGAGGTGATAAAAGCTGACCTCACACAATTGATGGAAGCTATGGAGTAGGAAGACCTAGTTTGAGGTGATAAAAGCTGACCTGACACAATTGATGGAAGCTATAGAGTACGAAGACCTAGTCTGAGGTGATAAAAGCTGACTTCACACAATTGATGGAAGCTATGAAGTAGGAAGACCTGGGATGAGGTGATAAAAGCTGACTTTACACAATTGATGGAAGCTATAGAGTAGGAAGACCTGGGATGAGGTGATAAAAGCTGACCTGACACAATTGATGGAAGCTATGAAGTAGGAAGACCTGGGATGAGGTGATAAAAGCTGACCTTACACAATTGATGGAAGCTATGAAGTAGGAAGACCTGGGATGAGGTGATAAAAGCTGACCTGACACAATTGATGGAAGCTACGAAGTAGGAAGACCTGGGATGAGGTGATAATAGCTGACCTGACACAATTGATGGAAGCTATGAAGTAGGAAGACCTGGGATGAGGTGATAAAAGCTGACCTGACACAATTGATGGAAGCTATGAAGTAGGAAGACGTGGGATGAGGTGATAAAAGCTGACCTGACACAATTGATGGAAGCTATGAAGTAGGAAGACCTGGGATGAGGTGATAAAAGCTGACCTGACACAATTGATGGAAGCTATGAAGTAGGAAGACCTGGGATGAGGTGATAAAAGCTGACCTGACACAATTGATGGAAGCTATGAAGTAGGAAGACCTGGGATGAGGTGATAATAGCTGACCTGACACAATTGATGGAAGCTATGAAGTAGGAAGACCTGGGATGAGGTGATAAAAGCTGACCTGACACAATTGATGGAAGCTATGAAGTAGGAAGACCTGGGATGAGGTGATAAAAGCTGACCTGACACAATTGATGGAAGCTATAGAGAAGGAAGACCTGGGATGGGTTGATAACAGCTGACCTGACACAATTGATGGAAGCTATGAAGTAGGAAGACCTGGGATGAGGTGATAAAAGCTGACCTCACACAATTGATGGAAGCTATGAAGTAGGAAGACCTAGGATGAGGTGATAATAGCTGACCTGATACAATTGATGGAAGCTATGGAGTAGGAAGACCTGGGATGAGGTGATAAAAGCTGACTTCACACAATTGATGGAAGATATGAAGTAGGAAGACCTGGGATGAGGTGATAACAGCTGACCTCACACAATTGCACTTCTCTAAGACAATGACACAGGATCGAGATCTTTGTGTTATACAGTAATATAGAAGACCAGCCATCCCTAGCATTGGTATCAATGACTCCCACATGGACATCAATACACATCTATATATACACACCTAACATATCGAAGACCTCTGTCGGTCAAGAATGACCATGTGATTTGCAACTAGAAAGTTCCCTTCTGAGGCACAAGTCCAGTTGTTTGAGGAAGACCAGCAGTCACCCAAGTATACCAGTCTACCCTCTCCACGCCACCGATGTTGTCCAAGGGAAAGGTAATGGCTGATACAGCTTGGTACCAGTTACATCACTACATATATATATACTATATATATATCATATATACACTGTCTACAGTATATATACACAATATATATAGTATATATACGATGTGTACAATATATATTATACGCTATATATGTTGTCCAAGGGAAAGGCAATGGCTGATACAGCTTGGCACAAGTGACATCACAACATATATATATAACTTATATCCCAGACTTTCATAGATTATTTCTATTCTACAGCTATCTCTCTTCCCCAATTTCAAAATGTTCTGTTTACATTATTATTATTATTATCATTGACTTGTTTCCACAATGTATATACTTCGACCTTGTTTTTGATATAAACTATGTTGGACATTGTGTCTTTCTCTACAAACTCATCCCTAACCCCTGCAATTACCTCTCCTTTCTCTCAAAGCTAGGTGACAATCTTCGAAATTCTTGCATACTTGCCTTGTCTAATAAGCCTACTTATATCTGCTTATTTCCCCCGAATCTCCTGTGATGATATATGTCATGATGGCTACCTATCTCACAATTTCCCACTCACTACCATTGGCTATTTGACCAATCAAACCACAGCAACATGTCCTTACCCATTACCAGCCCCAACAAACTCTGCCATTACTACTACTGTCCTTCTAGCCGTTACCAGCCCCAACAAACTCTGCCATTACTACTACTGTCCTTCTAGCCGTTACCAGCCCCAACAAACTCTGCCATTACTACTACTGTCCTTCTAGCCGTTACCAGCCCCCAACAAACTCTGTCATTACTACTACTGTGCTTCTAGCCGTTACCAGCCCCAACAAACTCTGCCATTACTACTACTGTCCTTCTAGCCCTTACCAGCCCCAACAAACTCTGTCATTACTACTACTGTCCTTCTAGCCCTTACCAGCCCCAACAAACTCTGTCATTACTACTACTGTCCTTCTAGCCCTTACCAGCCCCAACAAACACTGCCATTACTACTACTGTCCTTCTAGCCCTTACCAGCCCCAACAAACTCTGCCATTACTACTACTGTCCTTCTAGCCCTGCACCAAAGAATTCTTGTTCACCGTTATGTATGGAGGAGCGAAGGATAAATGGAACAACCCCGAATAAATAAATGAATATGAATCTGCGAGTTACCAAGCACCCATGCAAAGCTTTAATTCAGAGACAGGAAGCATACACACTCCCCTGCAAAAATTCACCTTTTCCCACAAATGATGGCAAATGTTCAAAACTCTGAGTTGGCAGCATCAACATAAGCACAATGAAAGGAAGGGAAGGAGAAATTATAGACATGCTAGAGTGAAAGGATATTGACGTATGCTGTGTGCAAGAGACTAGGTGGAGAGGAGAGTTCGCTAGAGTCCTTGTAGGCAAAAGTTAGTGCTATAAATTTTTCCGGGTGGGAAATGACAATGGGATGGGTGGTGTAGGTATACTATTAGCTGACAAATGGGTAGATAAAGTAATAACCACACATATTGTTAACCAGGTAATACTAGAGGGTGTCATACCAAAGGATTGGTGCAGCAGCATCATCGTCAACTGCTACAAGGGTAAAGTAGATGCACTAGATAGAATAAACTATAGAGATATAAAGCTGATGGACCAGGTCATGAAAGTAATCGAAAGAGTCATAGCACAGTTGATCAGGGAGTGGGTAAAACTAGGTGAGATGCAGTTTGGGCTTGTGCCAGGAAAAAGCACCACTGATGCTCTCTTCCTTGTGAGGCAGTTACAGGTAAAGTACCTAGCTAAAAGCAAGCCGCTCTACCTGGCTCTTGTCGATATGGAAAAATTCTTCAACAGAGTGCTCCGTGCTATAATCTGGTGGGCTCTTAGAAAACTAAGAGTAGATTAGTGGCTTGTGAAAGCTGTACAAGCCATGTATAGGGGAGCAGTCAGCAAAGTTAGAGTTAACAATTACTATAGCGAGGAATCTAGCATACAGGTCGGTGTCCACCAGGGCTCTGTTCTTAACCTTCTTCTGTTTATAATAGTATTGCAGGCTATAACAGAGGAGTTTAAGACCTGATGCCCATAGGAACTCCTATATGCGGATGATCTTACACTTATAGCTGAATCTATGGCAGAACTAAAGAAACAAGCACCACCAAACTCTGGGAGAGATCTGTAGAAACAGTAGACAGCTTTTGCTACCTAGGTGGCGAAAGGAGCAGCGGAGGTGGGTGTTCTGAAAGTACAGTAACAGGATTGAAGAAGTTTAGGGAGCTACTGCCACTGCTAGCTGCAAAAGGCTTTTCCCTCAAAATGAAAGGCAGACAGTATGATACGTGCATACGAACAGCAATGCTACATGGTAGTGAGACCTGGGCACTGTCTGTAGAAGACTTGCGTAGATTAGAAAGAAACGAAGCTTGCATGCTCCGATGGACGTGTAATAGTAATATACGCGAACGGTAAAGCATTAACAAATTGAGAGAGAGACTGAACATAAGAGGAATCAAATGCTGTGTGCAGCAGAGGAGGTTGTGTTGTAGCCCCTGGGTACAAGCTGAAGCACATAGACAATATGCCCCACCCCCTCCCACTGTAAAGTGGCCGTGGAGGTGTCACAACAAAAAAACACCCATCACTCACTGTGAGGTTGGTGTTAGGAAGGGCATCCAGCTGTGGAAATCAAGCCTAAATCGGTTCCCATCTGAGCAAGACAAGGTCACCCTATCTGGCACTGCCCACAACAGGACAACCTGTCTAACCCATACTACCATGGAAGAAGGGACGTAAAACAGTGATGATGATATAGATATATATACACTGTGTACAGTATATATACACTATATATATGTCCAAGAGAAAGGTTATGACTGATATAGCTTGGCACCAGTGACATCACAACTCATTTCTACAGCTGAGTAAACTGGAGTAACGTGAAATAAAGTGTCTTGCTCAAGGACACAACACAACACCCTGTCCGAGAATCGAACTCACAACCTTTAGATTGCAAGCCCAATGCTTTAACCACTAAGCCATGATACGTTCCAGAAACAACCATGTTACAGAGAGACCAATCTATGAAGGGTTTGTAGTAGATTAGAGCAAAACACAATCAGTAAAACAATAATGGAATGAAAATATAAAAATTTGTTCATAATTAAAGCCTTAAGATGTCCCTTCCTTACGATATACTCTTTAATAACATCGAAACTTATTTAATAAGTTTAAATTTTAAACACTTTTTACTCAGACGTACCGCGATAAGAAAATAGATATGTTCTAACGAATAATCCGCGATGTGGCGAGGATTACCGCGATAGGAAATTAGATACGTTCCAAAGAAATATCCGCGATGTAACGGGACTGCGAAAAGTGAACCGCAATATAGCGGGGGATTACTGTATATATACACACACAATATACATCTATCTATATACACTCATAACATTTATTTCGATGTTTGACATTAAAATGTTGACTGAGGGTGCGACAACTGTTTCTTGTGTGAGGTTGTTCCAGTGGTTGAAATATAGACGGAGGTGTAACGGAATATTATGTGTGGTTGTAACGACAAGTGGATGGATGGATGTAACTGTTGGTATGGTGGTTTCGGTGTAAAGAAAAATACCAGGAGTGTTGTTACAAAGTTTATTTTATTACAACAATATTCAATTTGAATATTGAATGATAAAATAATTGACACAAAATATTCATACAATAATTTGGTGGCTCTTCGAGCCACGTAAATTCAAATATCACAGAATACGATTATAATACGTGTAAACAGAAATGAATGATACGTGTACAAATGCTGGACTCACTATGAATGCGTGTGTGCGGCGTATCAGTATATTTACTTATTTGTATTGCAGGAGTCAGCGATCAGCCAGGAAGGTGAGAATAAGTGATAGACTGGTTTTTCGTGACGAGAGCTTGTAAAACGTCTTGTCTTGTCTGTATCCCACTTGTTTTCTGTTTTTGGCGTAAACAATCCCTGTCTTTATAAGAGTAGAATTTAGAAGGATAGATATATCGTCTAAACTTTGGTTAGTCTCCCAAGGATTAGTTTGCCAAGCGTAAACAAGTCATAAAGATGGATATATCCTCTGACCTATTTTCTGTCAGGCGTAAACACCTCTGACCTGCGTTTAGCCTCTCCCAAGGGGTTAGTCTCTTGAGCGTAAACAAGTTAAGATTGAACGATCTAGGTGCATGTGAAATGAAGATAGGTATGACTAGGTGTGTTGTTGAAGAAAATCAGTAAAAATAAAAAAACACATGAAAGTCATTTACAAACAGGAGACATGGAAGAAAACATGCAAAGCAAAAGAAATTTACATTCAGGAAAATGTACTGTGATGTTACATAATATTGAAAATGTTCGTACGAAAAGTTTGTTGATTAAAAGTTTGTTCATTTCATAGAAACAGAAAAATGTTCTTTTGTCTGTTCTTTTGATGTGGGTGATGCACAGAGTTAATTGATTTGTGTGTAGTTCATGACCACAGAAATTGGCCGATTCGTTGAAATGTACAAATTAGCCGAAATGTCGACCAGATGCATAATTTGTACTTACCCGATAAACTTGTACGTATCCCATGGCGTGGGCCATCGGACTGTTCTTCCGGATTTGGTGTGCAATATTTGCCGTGTTTGTGTCGGGCAAAGTTGTTGGTGAGTCTGGAGAAACGGTGGGTACTGGTGGCAATTCCTGTTCTATGAACGCTTTTTTTAAACGATCAATGGAGACGGTATTTCGCTTCCCGTTCAAGTCGAGGACGAAATACTTAGGGCATTTCTGTATCACCTTGTAGGGCCCGGACGGAATACGGTGGACGAAGTTGCGATGGAATATCGTCATTTCTAACGAAAACATGTATCGATGTCTTTTGGTATGTGTGAAGTAACGTGCTGTTGTTTAGGGGCTGAAGGAGACAGATGCGACATTGATGACCGTAAACGGTGCACATATTTTGTAGGGTCTGGAAGTTCTTGTGGCGAAACAGGAGTGATCATTTGTCCGGGTAGAGTGAGTACGGTGCCATACACGATTTCAGCCGGAGAATGTCCGACTCCCTCTTTAACAGTGGAACAAATACCAAGAAGAATGAGTGGGAGGTATTCGAACTAGTTAGTGGAGTCTTCGTAAGCCTTGATAGATGATTTTAGCTGGCGGTGTAAGCGTTCTACCATGCCGTTAGCGGCAGGGTGATACGCTGTTGTATGGATGTGTTTGCACCCGAGGAGACGAGGCAGCTCGGTAAATAGGTTCGAATCGAACTGACGTCCTCTATCCGTAGTGATGGTCACGGGTGTGCCGAAACGCGAAACCCAGTGAAACACTAACGTTTTGGCAACAGTTTCCGCAGTAATATCCATCAGGGGAAAAGCTTCTGGCCAGCGAGAAAATCGGTCGACACAGGTGAGAAGATGAGTGTAGTTTTGAGAAGGAGGCAAAGGTCCAACTATGTCTATATGCACATGTTGGAACCGTGCATCAGGTGTTGCGAAAGAAGCGATCGGGGCTTTGATGTGCCGGTGAATTTTCGCCTTCTGGCACGCGATGCAGTTCCTAGCCCATTCGCG
This sequence comes from Eledone cirrhosa, assembly GCA_964016885.1. Lineage (NCBI taxonomy): Eukaryota > Metazoa > Mollusca > Cephalopoda > Octopoda > Eledonidae > Eledone > Eledone cirrhosa. Next base: position 3,506,934 of record OZ024759.1, on the reverse strand, counting down.
GGTGTCCTTGTTGATGTTGGGCCACACAAAGCGGGCAACCATCAGTTTCTGCGTGGCGCAGACGCCAGGATGTGCCAGAGAATGCTGTGTCGAGAAAACGTCGCGTCGATGTTTCCGGGGCACGTATGGGCGCTCGCGGCCTGTGGAGATGTCACACCAAATATAACCCGAAGAAGAGGGCAGCAGGCATTCCTTCAATTTCAAGGATGATTTCCGGAGTTGCAGCAGTTCCTCGTCATTCTGTTGATCCGCTGCAATCTTCTGGAGGTCGATAGTGGCAGTGGTGTGGATTGCCTTAAGCTCCATGCGCGATAGGGCATCAGCTGCTGAGTTGGTGGCACCCTTAATGTACCGAATATCAGTAGTGTACTGAGAAATGAAGTCCAGATGTCGGACCTCCCTGGGTGAGTGTCGGTCAGGCTTGGCATTGAACGCGTACACTAGTGGTTTGTGGTCGGTGTATATAGAGAACACACGACCTTCTAGCATGTGTCGAAAATGCTTGACAGCAAGGTATGCTGCCAATAATTCACGACTGAATGTGCTGTACTTAGTTTCGGCGGGTTTTAATCGCTTAGAGAAAAAAGATACAGGTCGCCAAATATCGCCAGAGAGTTGTTGAAGCACACCTCCAACTCCGAAATCGGATGCATCAGTCAATAAACACATTGGGGCGTCAGGTTTGGGGTAACTCAGCATTGTAGCCTCGGACAACATTTTCTTCAACTCAGCGAAGCTTGATGTTTGCGTTTTTGGTTGTACGCTGCCGCAGCAAATCTGTGAGTGGTTGGGCTGTCTCTGCACAGTGGGGTATAAATCTTCTGTAGAAGTTTACCAGGCCAAGAAATTCTCGCAGTTTGCGGAGAGATATAGGTTGTGGAAAATCAATGATGGATTTGACTTTCTCCTTAAGTGGGCAAATACCATCTTTGTCAATGATGTGTCCCAGAAAATGAAGGGACGCAACTCCGAACTCACATTTGCTGGGGTTGATAACAATTCCATATTCACGCAAACGTGTGAATAGGAGATCCAGGTGTTTCTCATGTCCTTCGTCGGAGCTGCTGGCCACCAGTAAGTCGTCAATGTATGCGTATACAAAAGGTAGACCCCTGGTGACTGTATCGATGAATCGCTGGAATGTTTGCGCTGCATTTCGCAAACCGAAAGGCATACGCAGAAATTCGAACATTCCAAAGGGTGTTGTGACTGCGGTCTTTGGAATATCTGCGGGCTCAACGGGTATCTGATTGTTAAGCTCGACAAGATCGATCTTCGAAAATATGCGAGCCCCGTGCAGCGAGCTAGAGAAGTCCTGTAGATGAGGTACTGGATAAGAGTTAGGAACGGTGCAGTTGTTTAGTGCACGGTAGTCGCCACAGATTCGCCAGTCGTTCGACGACTTCTTGGGTACACAGTGTATGGGTGAGGACAGACGTATGATGCCGAGATCCAGCATGTGCTGAAATTCTTGTTTGACGGACTTCAGCCGGTCTGGTGGTAGCCTTCTAGGTCGTGCAGCGACAGGTGGGTCGTGTGTTATTATGCGAACTGCGCTTGGATGTGCGCGAACCACAGTGTTAGATCGTGCACCCAGAATGGTGGAATTCTTAATGTAAATGCCCCCCTCACTGCCATTTCTGCCGTAGATGAATCGTCGTGTGCTAGAGACATCGTTTGTAGTGGATGATCAGAAGTTGTGTGTCTGTTTTACGGGGTCACCAGTTGTAACGGAATATGTGGTTGTATCGATCAGCCAGGCAGGAGAGGAAATTAGTGACGGACTGGTATTTCGTGACGAGAGCTTGTAAAGGCCACTTGTCTTGTCTGTATATCACTTCTTTTCTGTCGGGGCGTAAACAACCCCTGTATTTATAAGAGTTGAAGTTAGAAGGATAGATATATCCTCTGAACTTTGGTTAGAGTCTCCCAAGGGATTAGTTTGCCAAGCGTAAACAACTCAGAAAGATGGATATATCCTCTGACCTATTTTCTGTCAGGCTTAAACACCTCTGACCTGTGTTTAGCATCCCCCAGGGGGTTAGTCTCTTGAGCGTAAACAACTTACCATGGCTTGTCCCAGAGGTGGGAAAGCTCAGATTCGGTTTCCAATCTTCGCCGCCGTTGTATATATATAACAAAGGAGGTGTGGTAAGGAACCAGAAGGACCATAATGCACCAGAGTACTCAATATATAAATATATATATATCAGTGGCAAAGGGTAACCTGGAAAGCAGGGTATGCAGTTTAATCGCTATGGTGGAAAGTATGAAAGTTGGCCTACTTTCTTACACAATCCTTAGAATTTGCTGTTTAGATTTCACTTTCAACGCTTGACCGGCTCCACCCACTCCCTCTTTGCTCTACAGGCAAGTTCAGCCATCCCCACCTCCCACCCACTGCCATGATAGACTTAATTGTGTTTACCAGGAATTTTTGACCAATCCTCTTGACAGCTACAATCTTCCCATATAAGGAAGTACCCCTTGAAAAGTTCGGCTATTTATTTACCAGGCTAAAAATTCTAATTTAGTCCAGAAATAGCCGTCGAAACGGCTTGAGCTCTACTGTCGAGGTCATACATTTTCCTATATATATCATCATCATCTTCGTTTAACGTCCATTTTCCACGCTAGCATGGGTTAGACGGGAGTTGAGGCAAGGCTGGTCGGGTGACCGTGTCTCACTCATATAGAACTATCTGGCAGGTTTTCTACGGCTGGATGCCCTTCCTAACACCAACCACATTTACAGTGTGGAACTGGGAACTTTTTACCATGTTACCTACACGACCACATTACAGCGTGGACTGTGTGTTTTTTTTTTCTTTCCCGTGACACCTACACGAACTCGATTTCATTTTCTCATGCTGTTGGTGGGAGTGGGAGGATAGGGTAGGGGTAGTAGATTGGGGTGTATATTTGGTTAAGAGGTGCCTACTGACTGTAGGTTTCGTTTTGTACATAGGCAAGGCGGGTCTTCTGTATTACTGCATAGCACCAAAGATCTCGGTCCAGAGACATTGTCTTAGAGAGATGTAAGTATGTAAGGTCGGAATTTATCAGATCATCCCAGGTTTTTCTGGGTTTACCTACTCCGTAACTACCATCAATTTTGATCGCCCTGCACTTTTTTTATACAACTGTCGTCTTTAATGCGCATCACATGGCCATACCAATCTGCCTTTCATTTTTAGAGAGAAACAGGCATCATACAATCTGCCTTTCATTTTTAGAGAGAAACCTTTTGTGGCCAACAACGGTATAAGCTCTCTGAACTTTTTCCATCCCGTTCTGACTCTGGCTACTGTACTTTCAGAACACCCTCCACCACTGTTGATTTCGTCACCCAGGTAACGGAAAGTGTCTACTATTTCTATAGAACCATCTGGGCAATGGAAGGAGCTAGTATCCTTTGGACACTTGCTACTTATTGCACCTGAGCATTGGCCACATATAAAGTCTACGTTCTGAGATAGTTTACCTGTGATCCCACTACATCTTTTATGTACCCATACTTTGCATTTGGGACATAAAATGGAATTTCTGCCTACTCCTTTCCTACACACTGAGCATAGCCATTTCCTTGAGGGCACCTGTGCCCTATTTTCCTTTCTACAAACTAGAACTTTAGTCTTAGACAAGTTAACTTTAAGGCCTTTTGATTCTAGGCCATGCTTCCATGTTTCGAATTTCTTCTCTAGTTCAGCCATTGATTCAACTATGAGCGTTAGATCATCTGCGTATAGGAGTTCTCATGGGCAGCGGGTCTTGAACTCCTCTGTTATAGCCTGAAGGGCAATAATAAATAAGAGGGGGCTAAGGACAGAGCCTTGATGAACGCCAACTTTTACACTAAATTCTTCACAATATTCATTGTTAATTCTAACCTTACTGACTGTTTCATTATACATAGCTTGTATAGCTCTCACCAGCCATTCATCTACATCTAGTTTTCTAAGAGCCCACCAGATAATGGAGCGGGGGACTCTGTCAAAAGTTTTCTCCAGGTCTACAAAAGCTAAGTAGAGGGGTTTACTTTTAGCTAGGTACTTCTCTTGTAGTTGTACAAGGAAAAGAGCGTCTGTGGTACTTTTACCTGACACAAACCCAAACTGCATTTCATCTAGATCAATTCGCTCTCTGATTAGTTGCGCTATTACTCTTTCTGTGACCTTCATGACCTGGTCAACTAACTTAATGCCTCTATAGTTTCCCCTATCTAGAGCATCCCCTTTACCCTTGTAGCAGTTAATGATGATGCTGCTACGCCAGTCTTTCGGTATGACTCCATTCTGTATTACTTGGTTAACTATACGTGTGACCATAGTGTGTCCCGCCATACCAGATGTTGAAGGCATCTCAGCAACTACCTCCAAAGGCCCAGCTGCCTTGCCTGTCTTCATATCTTTGATTGCCTTACTTATTATACTACCTTTACCTTGCACCATTGGATCGATTTGGGGCAGACTATCTTTTTCCCATTTATTCTTCTCATTTAATAGTCTCTCGTAGTGCCTCTTCCAGGCTTATCAGTATCAGTGAGCGCAAGTACACCATTATCATTACGGACACACTTCTCCCCGACAATATCACGGTTTTCCTTGACACATTGTCTAGCAATCCTGAACACCTCACGTTTTTGGTCCTCACGTTGCAAAACATGCTTGAACTTTCTATCCTCTGCTACCCTTTTTGCAAGGTACACTTGTCTCCTAGCTTCTCTCCTGGCCACTTGATAGTGCTCTCTACGCCCCCCATCCTGCCATTCTTTCCAAGCCTGCTTTTTGCCCTTGATTGTCTCTTCCACCTCACTGTTCCACCACCAAGTTACTCTCCTCCTGCCAATAGGTCTGCTCCAGCCACAGATTTCATCCGTTGCTTTCAGCAGGTTCACTTTCAAGGATTGCCACTGTTCCTCTCTATTGCACGTCTCTAATTGCTCTTCCTTATTGTCAAAGGCAACAAATAATAAGCTTTTAAATTTGTCACTGGCTATGGGGTCCTTCAACTTCCATATTCTTCTCCTCAAGGTAGGCCTCCTCTGTCGTCGAGTACGTCTATTCCTGGCTATGAGGTCACTAACTACTAGGCGATGTTGGGAGGGGCATTCTTCACGGGGGAGGGATTTAGAGTTTACAACAGACATTTTGTCCCGTCTTCTAGTAAGGATATAATCTATCTGGCTGGCGTGTTCCCCTGATCTATAGGTGATCAAGTGGTTTTCACGTTTTTTGAAGTTTGTGTTACATATAGTTAGGCTATTTGCATCACAGAATTCCAGGATTCTGAAACCCTTCTCATTTCTATTTCCAACCCCATAGCCTCCATGAATTCCATCATAGCCATCACTATGTTGTCCAACGTGACTGTTTAGATCGCTAGCAATAATTAAGTAGTCGCTGTCGGTTATTTGGGAGGTAGTGTGCATTAGCATCTCATAGAACCTGTCCTTTATAACATCAGGGAGACCAGATTGGGGTGCATAAGCAGATATTATTGTCACAGTAATTCTATTTAGAACTAGTCTTAATTTAATTATTCTGTCATTCACTATATTTACGTCAATTACCTTATCTACCCATTTTTCAGCTAACATAATTCCTACACTACCCTGTCCGTTGTCATTTCCCACCCAGAAAAGTTTATAGCATCGTTTTTTACCCACGATGAATCTGGCAGATCCCCCTCTCCACCTAGTCTCTTGAATACAACAAACATCAATTTCTTTACGTTCAAGCATCTCTACAACCTCATTTGAGCGACCTTTCAATGTGCCTACGTTCATGGTACCAACTCTAAGTTGGGAGGGTGGGATGGATGGGTTGGAGGGGCAGGGAGGGGTGTGGGAGACGGGATTTTGTTGGTCATCTGTGTCTGAAATAAAGAGGGGTCCTTGTATTCTCGTCTTGCAGCAGGAGGTGAATTTGTCTTAATCTGTGACATTGTCATTGAGTGCCATACGTACATATATATATGTGTGCATGTATATATACTACTGTACGTCTGTATACATATATGTATGTATGTATACATACTTTATATTTAAGTAACAGCCGCACTAAGAGTGAGAAATGAAATTTTGTTTCATTTTTTCCACACATATATATATATATATATAGAATAGGGGAAGGGGGTGGGGCTACTGAAGCTACAAAGGACCGAGGGGCTGCCTCGGGTGGGCGAGAAAATGAAAAGGACGACGACAAAGAAAGAGGACTGGGGTGGAAGGACTAGGGAGGGATGGGGAGAAGAAGGAAATATAGAGGAAGCGATAAAAAGATATAAAAGATCTTACGTCTACCTTTGCAAGCAGGGGTTACCCATTACAAAATCGGCAAGTGGGGTGTTATAGCCCTAGTCTACCCCACGGGTCATTATGGGGTTTTAGGGCGAGGTAAGTCCTACGCAATCTGTGTTTACATGCAGTAACCAGTTCAATCCTCCCCACAACGCCGAGGTGACAACTCCTATCGGGAAAATCTTCTTTAGGCTCATTGAAAAACACTTCCCACTACAACACCGCTACCACAACGTAATTAACAAAAATACCATTAAACTCTCTTACAGCACCACACCAAACTTTGCACAAAATATCGTCTCCTCTAACAACAAAAAACTCAACCCCTATGGAAAAAATAACCTAAATAGCAGTGGAGAGCTGACCAGGAGGTGCAACTGTCCTGATGGATCCATTTTCCCCCTCGACAACAGATGCAGAGATCGTAATGTGATCTACCAGTGCAACGTGAGGACGGACACCTCCAACAAAGCTTATATAGGATTAACCGCAAGACCCGGCTATACCAACACAGGAATACCTTCCGAAACCCGGCCCGGCGTCACGCCACTACACTTTCGGGCCACATATGGGACCTCAAGGATAACAACATTACCTATGATCTCACTTGGAGCTTACTGTCCAGAGCCAACTCTTACACGGGAGGACGCCGTCCGTGCAATTTATGCTCGGAGGAAACTTTACAAATGAAAGATGGACTGGTTACTGCATGTAAACATAGATTGCGTAGGACTTACCTCGCCCTCAAACCCCATAATGACCCGGGGAGGGGAGACTAGGGCTATAACACCCCACTTGCCGATTTTGTAATGGGTAACCCCTGCTTGCAAAGGTACGGTAGACGTAAGATCTTTTATATCTTTTTATCGCTTCCTCTATATTTCCTTCTTCCCCCCATCCCTCCCTAGTCCTTCCACCCCAGTCCTCTTTCTTTGTTGTCGTCCTTTTCATTTTCTCGCCCACCCGAGGCAGCCCCTCGGTCCTTTGTAGTTTCACTACCCCCACCCCCTACCCCTATTCTATGATAGATTTGGCCGACTCCGCTTTTTATAGCAGATGTGTTAGACCCCGGATACTTGCCTCCTTATCCGACCGCTGCCCCTTTTCCGTGCTTTCTATATTTCTTAGTGGTATCTTTGCTTTAATTTCTCATATATCAGTATTTTTTTTTGGGGGGGGGGGGGGGATTCTGAACTAATTTTCCGTATCAAATTTTACTTCGTACGAGCTTTTATGTAGTTTGCACTAGAACTTTTGTATCGTGGCGGCACCCTTAGAGATAGTATTAGTATTCTTTTTCAGGACTCTGAATTATTATTTCGTATTAGTTTACTTTTTGCACTGGGTGGTTGCTGGCCTTGTGCCTGGGGTAGAAACCTTTATTTATTATTTCGTGGTAGTTTCTTTAGTATTTTGACCCCTCACTTGTTGACCCGTCACCGTAAGATATACTTGGTTTATTACTTATACCTCTTAAAAGGGTCTCATTATAATTCCGTCCCACCTAGTAAACCTTTCTTTAGCCTAGCAGTGCCAGTGAGAGACTTAGGTCGTAGTAACCAGAAATTGTTTATTTTTTTTTTTTTTACATTTAATTGCTTTTTAACACTCTCGGTATTTTTCTATATATTTACCCCATATTGTTTTACTAATTGTTTTACTAATTGTTTCGACTTCCTCCCCCTCCCCCTCCCTAGTATCCTCTTTGACCTCATGCCCAGCTGTAGTCGGCACTATCAACGCATGACTGGGTCTCCTCCACCTCCTCTCCCTCTTTCTCCTACTGGCAGGTTCAGCTACCCCTTCCCTCCACAAATTGCCATCATAGAATTATTATGTCTCAACAACAAACTTTTGACCAATCCTCGTGACAATCACTTTTACCATATATGGAATTACCCCTTTAGAAGCTCGGCTATTCAAATACCAGGATAAAAATGTTCATTTAGTCCAGAATTAGCCGTCGAAACGGCTTGAGCTCAGCCGTCGGGGTCCTACTCGTTCCTATTACCCACTCTACTACCCTAAGTATTGAGTACTTTGGTGCATTATGGTCCACCTGGTTCCTTACCACATTTCCTCCGTTATATATAAATATATATATATATATATATATATATATATATATATATTTACACTTCTCATTTCAGAGACAGTTTCAGTATTTTTTGGCAAAAATAAGGAACCCTTTTGTACATCAATATGTACAACCAGACCTTTGAGCTGTTCAGGGGATGTAAACGCTTGGTCTATTTCTATAAAAGGAGAGGGTACCTGTATCGAAACATTATCATTATCAGGTCTGTTGATCTTTATTCATTCAAACTTTAGTTGTTAATCTCTACAAACTGTGACTGTTAACCCTTTAGCATTTAAAGCGACTGTATCTGGCCAGAATTCTCTCACCTCTTTCTGTTCAAACTGGCTGTAACCAGCCGTTCATATTCATGTTAAGATAATTGTTTCTACTTTAGGCACAAGGCCAGCAATTACCCAGTGCATTACTCAGATCGTAAAGGGCCGTAACTCTATGCTGGAAAGCATGGCGTCCGACCCTCCACCGATACTGCCAACCCACCGCCCTTATTAATGTTAAGATAATGTTCTCAAAATAGATAATATCAAAATCTAATATATTCAATATTATGTTTCTACTTTTGGGGGCACAAGGCCAGCAATTACCCCAGTGTATTACTGGTACTTTATTTTATCGACCCCCGTAAGGATGAATGGCAAAGTTATCCTCGACGGGATTTGAACTCAGACCATAATATTAGGTGAGATAATTATGTGAGACTGGCAGTAATCGGTAGAGTGTCAGACATCATGTTTACGGCCCTTTATGTTCTGAGTTCAAATCCCGCCGAGGTTAACTTTGCCTTTCATCCTTACAGGGGTCGATAAAATAAAGTACCAGTAATGCACTGGGGTAATTGCTGGATTGGACTGGCAGTAATCCGTAGAGCATCAGACACCATGTTTTGCAGCATAGAATTATGGCCCTTTACGTTCTGAGTTCAAATCCTGCTGAAGTTAGCTTTGCCTTTCATTCTTACGGAGGTCGATAAAATAAAGTACCAGTAATGCACTGGAGGTAATTGCTGACTGGCCTTGTGCCAAAAGTAGAAACAATTATTATTATTGGATTGGCAGTAATCCGTAGAGTGTCAGACACCATGCTTTGCAGCATAGAGTTATGGCCCTTTACGTTTTGCTTTCAAACCCGCCAAGGTTTGCCTTTCATTCTTATGGGGGGGGGGGGGGTCAATAAAATAAAGCACCAGTAATGCACTGAGGTAATTCAGCAATTACCCCTGTGTATTACTGGTACCTTGTGCCAAATAGTAGAAACAATTAACTGTAGATGAGAGAGAACTGTGGAAATGTAGTCCATCAGTGTGATAAATTCTAACTTTTAACATAGGTTGTGCATCTCAATGGTATGGATATACTTGTAACAAGCAATGCCATTGTTTAAACGATGCTGACTGCCATCAACAAACTGGGGCTTGCCCATATGGCTGTGAAGAAGGATGGACCGGACCGGATTGCCAAGTAAAAACCTATAGTAAGTAGATTTCTAATTATCATGCCGTTGTTGTTGCTGTCACTGTTGAGGCTGAGGTTGCTATATCATCATCATCATCATCGTTTACATCTATCTTCCATGCTAGCATGGGTTAGTCGGGAGTTGTCCCAATTGAGGCAAGATTGGTCGGGTGACCGTGTCTCGTTCGTATAGGACTATACTGTCTCAAGCCTGAAGGCTCATTAGGCCAATGCTTATCCTGGTTTCATGGCATAAAGCGACTGTGAGTACAAGACTTCCTCCTGGACAGGACATCAGTCCATTGCAGGGTTACACCCTCCACAGCTATTGTTGGTGCTCATTTTCAGCAGAGTATACTGGAGCAACGTGAAATGAAGTGTTTTGCTCAAGAACACAACACACAACCCACCCCAGAAATCGAACCCATGACATTATGATGGTAAGTCCAACACACTTAACACTAGGCCACATGCCTCTACTGGAAATATGGAATAATTTAGAGATAACGTAAAAGATATTTCAAAAGTTTAGTATATAGAAAACAATTTGTCTTTTCCCACTGGATCAATCATCGTTTCAACTGACTGAGATCCATTTCATTTCATAGTAATTGACTTTCATTAAATTTTCTTTCATTCTTTTTCAGGAAATATAGCTATTGGTAAAGTAGCTACACAAACCACGACAGACAAAACAAGCAGTGTAATTCTAATGAAAAACAATGTTTGTCGCAATGAAATGTACTCAATGTCAGCTAACCTGGCTGAAGATGGTAACTTCGATCAAAACCCACAACACAGATCTTGTTCTCATACAATGAGCTCTCCAAGATCATTGTGGACTCTTGAACTCAGACAAACATACGATATTTCCCAACTAAGGATATATTATAACTATATTGATAGTAAGTTGGTTTTTTTGTTTGTTTGGAAAAATGTTGTCTTCTTGCCTGTTACACTTTACAATTTCACTTCCCTCTAGAACAGAGGTTCTCAAAGTGGGTGCTACTGCCCCAAGAGGGGTGCTGGGGCTTAAGGATGGGGGTGGAGAGGATATAATAGTATATCAAATATCAAATGATAAATTTTATATATAAATATAGTAAAATAAAAAAGTATATGATATTTATTGATACATAGTATATATTATATAGTGGATAGAAATGAAGCAAGTATATGCTGTTGCATGTGTGATGTCAATGTATGTGAACGACAAAGTATAGACGAGTTGAGAGAGAAACTGTGTATAAGAGGGATAAGTTGTAGTGTGTGGGAGAGAAGACTGTGTTGGTATGGACATGTGATGCGCATGGTGGATGACAGCTGGGTAAAGAACTGCCAAGCAATTGGAAAGACCAATGGAAGCATTGATTCCGTGGTCCAATTTGATGGAAGTTGATCGACTGTCGATATATTATAGAAGGTAGGACACCATGCTTTGCAGCATAGAGTTACGGCCCCTTATGATCTGACTTTAAATCCCTCCTAGGTTAATTTTGCTTTCACCTTTACTTGGTCGATAAAATACAGTACCAGTAATATACTGGAGTAATTGCTGGCCTTGTGCCAAAAGTAGAAAGAATTATTTATTATATATCAACCATTTTATGTATTATATATTATTTACTTTATTTCACGTTGCTCCTTCTACCTGGAGTTGCGACCGATAGATAGTATTAGCAATTGGAAAGACCAACGGAAACATTGTTTCCTCGGTCCGATTTGACGAAAGTCCATCGTTCCTTTTTTTTATATTATTTACAATTTGCTTGTAGGTAGGTCTCTCTGGAAATAGGTGTGGCGTTTTAGAGGGTATTACAAGGCCCTGTGGGGGGCGATGGCCCCAAAAAGTTTGAGAACTTCTGTTCTAGAATGTCACCTAAAGACATTTATTTATAAATGGCATGAAACACACATGTTCCTAATTGTTTAACTGTTTGGATACCAAACTGTCTGAATCAACTCTACCCCTTGAACTTGAACTGGCACTGTCGGTTACAACAATGAGTGTTCCAGTTGACACTATTACTGGAACAGCCTGCTCATGAAATTAACGTGCAAGTGGCTTAGTATTCCACAGACATGCATACCCTTAGCCCTTTAGCATTTACATTACTCCATATCTAATATTACATTTTTGTGGTAAAGGCTTTATCTTACATAATTATCTCACATAATATCAAATCTATGAGATTTTGATATTATATATTTTGAGAACAATACCTTCACATAAGTATGAGCAGCCAGTTATGGCTGGTTTGAACAGAAAGAGGTGAGAGAATTCTGGCCGGATATGGCCAGTTTAAATGCTAAAGGGTTAACATAGCTCTCGGGGAGATTCAGCATGTCACAGAGTGTGACAAGGCTGACCCTTTGAATTACAGGTACAACTCATTTTTGCCAGCTGAGTGAACTGGAACAATATGAAATAAAGTGTCTTGCTCAAGGACACAACACTCCGCTGGTAAACAAACTCATGACCTTACGATTGTGAGGCGAATACTCTAAACACAGAGCCACGCATCTTAGTTTATGATAAAATGTTTATAACTATCTTAAAACCTTCTATCCTAACTTTATGTAAGAACATTTGTTAAGTTATGTTTTAACTCTTTAGCATTTACATTACTCTATATATACTATTGTATTTTCACAGTAAAGGCTTTACCTCACATAATATCTCACATAACATTTACATTACTCTATATATACTATTGTATTGTCACAGTAAAGGCTTTACCTCACATAATATCTCACATAACATTTACATTACTCTATATATACTATTGTATTGTCACAGTAAAGGCTTTACCTCAAATAATACCTCACATAACATTTACATTATTCTATATATACTATTGTATTGTCACAGTAGAGGCTTTACCTCACATAATACCTCATATAACATTTACATGACTCTATATATACTATTGTATTTTCACAGTAGAGGCTTTACCTCACATAATACCTCATATAACATTTACATGACTCTATATATACTATTGTATTTTCACAGTAAAGGCTTTACCTCACGTAATATCTCACGTAACATTTACATTACTCTATATATACTATTGTATTTTTGTAGTAAAGGCTTTACCTCACATAATATCTCACATAACATTTACATGACTCTATATATACTATTGTATTTTCACAGTAAAGGCTTTACCTCACATAATGCCTCATACAACATTTACATTACTCTATATATATTATTGTATTTTTGTGGTAAAGGCATTACCTCACATAATATCTCACATAACATTTACATGACTCTATATATACTATTGTATTGTCACAGTAGAGGCTTTTCCTCACATGATACCTCACATAACATTTACATTACTCTATATATACTATTGTATTGTCACAGTAAAGGCTTTACTTCACATAATATCTCACATAACATTTACATTACTCTTTATATACTATTGTATTTTCACAGTAGAGGCTTTACCTCACATAATATCTCACATAACATTTACATTACTCTATATATACTATTGTATTTTCACAGTAAAGGCTTTACCTCACATAATATCTCACATAACATTTACATTACTCTATATATACTATTGTATTTTTGTGGTAAAGGCTTTACCTCACATAATATCTCACGTAACATTTACATTACTCTATATATACTATTGTATTGTCACAGTAAAGGCTTTACCTCACATAATATCTCACATAACATTTACATTACTCTATATATACTATTGTATTTTCACAGTAAAGGCTTTATCTCACATAACATCTCGTATACGAGAGACGTGTGTTGACGTGTGCAAACTAATAGAAATGGACGGAATTTTCACATCTCATCCTAACGTGAAAGCCACGCCCCCTAAGAAAGGTGATACAGAGAAGCTAGAACCACAAGGCTCTAAGTCTTCCCTCCTCACTTCTGCAAAAGAAACATGGAACACGGAATTAAAAGAAAAATTTGTAAAAATGGGTGAAAACCCAGAAAGTCACATAAACGCAGACAAAAACAACAACGACAATAACAGCAATAGTCACAACACCAACCAAGGAAAAAATAACGATAACACCAAACAAAGCGAACCCACTACTGGTGCCTCCTTTGCACAGGCGGTCCGGAAAACACAAACCTGCAAGCAACTGGACATTACAACTCTGAGAGAAAAGATGAAGGAAGCGAAACAGTATGTAACTTTCAAAGAAGGAGGAGACTTCACAATCACCTCCCCACAAGAAATCAAAAGAGACACGACGCTAAGAACGATATCTTTCAGAACAATTTCCAACATAACAAGGAAACCAGCTCAATTATCCCAAAAAGAGATTGAGCTGGTCCTAAAAAATGTGTGGAGTGATATATCGTTCATACAAAAAGGGCCACTCTATGGGAATATAACGGTCCTAATGAAGGATCAATTGACGGCCAGGAAATACTCTGTGGCGCCAATTGTTTCCAAGCTACATACATTTTTCCCCACATATTTAGGGAAAAGAACGCAGAAGATAAGGGTCTCCGGAATCCGGCCAAATGCATGCATTTCCTGGGTACTAACAGGATTTTTAGAAGACGAGGACGGAATCCTCTCAGTAGGAGAAGTCACCACAGACGTTTTCGGCGGTTTGAGCGTGGAGGTTCTGGTCCAAATGAGATCAGAACGAATAGCTAGAATACCACAGAGGGTGTCCCTCGATGGAGAAACATTTATATACATTTCAGCCGAGGGTAGGAGGCCCATATGTTACTACTGTTCAAGCAGGGGTCATCTAAGGGCTGCTTGTCCTCAATTGACAAAAAAAAGGCTCTTTTGCCTACACCCCACACACCACCACCGCCACCACCACAACAACAACAAAAACAACACGGAAAAATAACACAAGACACGGCCCCACCCAAAACAACTCCCAAAACACACACAAATACAACAAAACCCCAAAATACACCACTACCCGACAACACGGACGAGGACCCAGCTGAAACGGCACCTAGTGACGAAGAAGAGGAACCCTTCCAACCTGTAAAAAGGAAAAAAAGAAAGCACCACTCGAACATAAACGAAACAAACACACAACCACCAACAAAAACAAAACAAACAGAACAAACAAAATCCGCCCCACCCCAAAACATAACACATACAACAAAACGTAAGCACACACAAGAACAACAAACAAACACAACACAAATAAAACAGTATACATACATTAACACAAATAACAAAGAACTAGTAAAAACAATACACAAAGACCCTTCGGTGGAAACTGAAGGGCAATTCTTTGCAAGCGCGGCCAACAAACCGCATTTAAAAATGATAAGACTCCCAATGGACACCTATGCAAAACTAAGAGAGAACTTTCCTGAGGACGTGGGGAAAACATGTACTCGACCCTATAACCGCGTCCTCTTGAAACGTTTCCCCACCCACACCTCACCAAACACCCCCACTCCACCACAGAACAACACCCCACCAAACAACCCCTCCAATACGCCCATGGATATTGTGCAACCTGCTCCTCAGGAGCCGAACAGGTAGGTCCTTCCTCTTTTAACCAACATGGCTGATATAAGAGTTGGGTGTCTGAATGTACGCGGCCTGGGACTGTCTTGGAAACAAGGCAAACTTTTAAACGATCTCAGGTCGCATAGAATGGATGTAATGGCTATTTGCGAGTCCAGGATCAGCAGCGAGCACCAACTGGCGCCCCTCTTCGACGACTTTGAGATCTTCGCATCTCTCTGTCAACCGGGTGGGGGGGGGTGGGGGTGGAGTTGTTGTTCTGCTGCGAAAACACCTGGGCCTCGCCATACAGAAGGTGCACCTGGACCCGGAGGGTCGACTGGTGGTTTTAGACGTCGGCAGTAGTGAAAGTGGAGCCCTTAGACTAATAGCTGTGTACGCCCCTTTTTGGGCAGCGCGGCCGGAATACTTCCAACGTCTGGAAACTTTTCTGGGAACGTCCCGCTCCTTGCTTTTAGTGGGGGACTGGAATGGTATCCTGGATGCACGTTGGGACTATGTAGGGGCATGTGCCAATAGAGGGGGGTGTAAAAGCCTCAAAAGGTTAATCGGCCGATTTGACCTGGCCGATAGATATCGACTAGATTTTCCGACTGTACCACTATGGACGTGGACCAATCGCAGTGGAACATCTAGGTCGTACCTAGATAGGGTCCTAGTTAGAGAGAAGGATAGGGACACATTTAGCTGTCCAAAAATGTTCATGGTTGACTATTCGGATCACAAGTTAGTGACCTGCATAGCCAACCTTGATAGAACCCATAGACAGGGACCCGGTTACTGGAAGCTGAACTTGTCCTTACCGAGAAGCAAAGCTTACAGTAAACGGATTAGCACGTTAGTTAAGCAGAGTTTGACAGGGGCAATTGTCAACAACAGGTGGTAAATCTCTCTTAAGAGAGCAATTAGAATAGAATCGATAGGTTTTAGTCAGGAATTAGCAAGGGATAGGAACAAGACGGAAAGGGAATTAGTAGATAGAGTAGATGAGGCGATTAGGAGTGGCAATGTAGCCGGCGTGCTGGCATCAAGAATGGCCTTAGACCAGTTCTTTGAGGTGAAGCATGAAGGCTGCGTTGTCAGGAGTAAAATACGTGCTCTGGGTAATGAGGGAGCCAAAGCTGTGAGCTGGGCCCGAGTGACAGAGGCAAAAAGTGGTAACAAGTCCACGATTCGGTCTTTGAAGGACCAGGATGGGCGTGTGATCCTTGAACCTGGGCAGATGTGTGCGGCCTTTCAGTGGCACTTTGCATGACTGTTCGAGAGGGGCGGCGCGCCGGGTGAGACTATGGATTTCAATCCATACCTCGACGGTCTGCCGCGCCTCTCGGACGCGGAGGCGAAGTCCTGCGAAAGGACGATTTCAGCTGCTGAGATAGGGGCGGCGCTGAGCCAATGCAGCAAACGCAAATCCCCGGGTCTCGATGGTCTACCATACGAGCTATATGTAGCGATGCCGGACTTGTTCTCCGATATCTTCGAAGCTGTCTACTGCAACTGGCAGCAGAACGGGAGAATTCCCAGTTCTGTGACCAAGGGCGTAGTTACGCTGGTGAGGAAGGATGAGAACAAGGGGGATGACATAAATAACTTCAGGCCCATAACTCTGCTAAATACAGAGTTAAAGATTTTGGCCAAGGTGTTAGCGAAGAGGTTGGCGCTTGTCGTTGGAAACCTGGTGGGAGAAGCGCAGACATGCACAATCCCGTCCAGGTCCATTCACGACAATCTCCACCTTATGCGATACATCATAGAGAGGGTAGGGAATGAAACCGGCTTTGGGGTGGGGCCCTGATCAACTTGGATCAATCTAAAGCTTTCGATAGGGTTGACCATCGTTACCTGGATGCGGTGCTCGCGGCGGCAGGCTTCGGACCCGTTTTCAGGGGTTGGATTGCTGCGATGCACAGCAGCAACGTCTGCTCAAGGGTCAAGGTGAACGGCCACCTCTCGGAGCCATTCCAAATCATGCGATCCATCCAACAGGGATACCCTCTCTCCTCCCTACTGTATGTGCTGGCTCTTGAGCCACTACTGCGGAAGTTGGAGCGGTTGCAGGGCATCCCTTTGGAACCGGGATTGCAGAAAGCGGCGTCGGCCTACGCCGATGACGTGACAGTAATGGTGTCGAAAACCTCGCAAATCGGTGAGATCGGCACCTTACTGGAGGAATATGAAAGGTTTACAGGAGCCAAGCTGAACCGGGACAAGTCCGTCGGTTTGCAACTCGGAACATGGAGAGGCAAACCGATGCCCTCCAACGACGTCCTCGGACGCTGGACGGAGGGCCCGGTGAAGCTGCTTGGGGTCTGGTTCGGACCAGACCTCCAGGTGGAGAAAAACTGGAACGAGGTAACGGCCAGGCTGTTTGCACTCACCCAGAAGTGGGCCCAGTGCAAACTATCCCTGAAAGGTCGAGCGGAGGTGGCGAATACTTATATAGCATCCGTCATCTACTACCGCTTGACCGTCGTGCCTTGCCCAGTGAAAAGACTCGCCAAAATGGAGTGCGCGCTGTTCCAATTTCTTTGGAACAAGCGGACCCCTTTGGTGAGGAGATCCATCTGCTGTCAACACCCTTCGAAAGGAGGGCTGGGGATGCCGTGGCTACAGATGCGTAAATACGCATTAAGGCTACGGCACCTCCAGGTATTCCTCACCGGTCAACCGGTGTGGGCCCCGTTTGTGAGGCGAGCCTTTCCCAGACTCGTCTCGCTCACCGAGCTGCAATCCTGGGTCAAGCAAAGACCGAGAAAAGTGGGCGACTGGCACATTGAATGTGCCCAGGCGCTCACGGCCCTCTGGAAAGCGGACCCGGCAATCAGTGGAGACTCCACCTCGACATTCTATAGAGGGTTGGTACGCAGCAGGTGCGACGATGCTCTCGGAGAAGCTCTAGGCATAGAGGAAGATGAACTGGCCAGTCTGTTCGGTAGGACGTTTGGCCCTGGACCGATGGACAACTTCCAAAAGTCCCTGGCTTGGCAGTGCTACCGAGGGGCTCTACCCGTTCGAGACAAGCTCCACAGGCATGGGAGCCTAGGTAGAGATCCTTTGAATAAGATCTGTCCGAGATGCGTGCATGATGACGAAACCGTTGCGCACGCATTCGTACACTGCCCAGGCATTGCTGACCTGTGGGGCTATGTGGAACGACTACTGTTGAGGGTGGAACCAATCCGGTTGACCACCGAGTCCATTGTCACGATCAAAGCGCCTCCCCCTTTCAAAAACGAAGGAGAGGCGGTTTTTCTCTGTGTGATAGCCATGGCTAAAGAAGTTGTATGGTGGACGAGGCTGAAAGGGCTGAGGTCAGACACCTTTCTCTCCGGCCAACAACTGGTCCTCTTTTTCAAATACCATTTTAAAAGAAGGATCAGAATGGAGAGAGAGGTGCTCTACCCCAGCAAGTTTTATGAAAGGTGGGTGAAAGTAGGGAGAATGGCCAGAGTGAATGGGTCTTCTCTCTATATCAGCCTGTAGGTGAAAGAACAGGAAAAAGAGGAGACGAGGGAAGCACCTACTCTTTGTGCTCCTGAGGAGAAGGGTTGCACATTTTTTCCGGGGTGTGTGCGACCCATGTTAATGCCCCCTCCCTATTGAGGACTTCGTTTGTTGTTGTTATTTCATTGTTATATTTTTGTACTCGTTAATTATATGTAAACTTCCCCCCTTGTATCTGTCCCTACCTTTTGTGCCCTAGTGGCAAATAAAGAAACCACTCTATATATACTATTGTATTTTCACAGTAAAGGCTTTACCTCACATAATACCTCACATAACATTTAGATTACTCTATATATACTATTGTATTGTCACAGTAAAGGCTTTACCTCACATAATACCTCACATAACATTTACATTACTCTATATATACTATTGTATTGTCACAGTAAAGGCTTTACCTCACATAATATCTCACATAACATTTACATTACTCTATATATACTATTGTATTTTCACAGTAAAGGCTTTACCTCACATAATATCTCACATAACATTTACATTACTCTATATATACTATTGTATTGTCACAGTAGAGGCTTTACCTCACATAATACCTCACATAACATTTAGATTACTCTATATATACTATTGTATTGTCACAGTAAAGGCTTTACCTCACATAATACCTCACATAACATTTAGATTACTCTATATATACTATTGTATTGTCACAGTAAAGGCTTTACCTCACATAATACCTCACATAACATTTAGATTACTCTATATATACTATTGTATTGTCACAGTAAAGGCTTTACCTCACATAATACCTCACATAACATTTACATTACTCTATATATACTATTGTATTGTCACAGTAGAGGCTTTACCTCACATAATATCTCACATAACATTTACATTACTCTATATATACTATTGTATTGTCACAGTAAAGGCTTTACCTCACATAATATCTCACATAACATTTACATTACTCTATATATACTATTGTATTGTCACAGTAAAGGCTTTACCTCACATAATACCTCACATAACATTTACATTACTCTATATATACTATTGTATTGTCACAGTAGAGGCTTTACCTCACATAATATCTCACATAACATTTACATTACTCTATATATACTATTGTATTGTCACAGTAGAGGCTTTACCTCACATAATATCTCACATAACATTTACATTACTCTATATATACTATTGTATTGTCACAGTAAAGGCTTTACCTCACATAATATCTCACATAACATTTACATTACTCTATATATACTATTGTATTGTCACAGTAAAGGCTTTACCTCACATAATACCTCACATAACATTTACATTACTCTATATATACTATTGTATTGTCACAGTAGAGGCTTTACCTCACATAATATCTCACATAACATTTACTTTACTCTATATATACTATTGTATTGTCACAGTAAAGGCTTTACCTCACATAATACCTCACATAACATTTACATTACTCTATATATACTATTGTATTGTCACAGTAAAGGCTTTACCTCACATAATATCTCACACAACATTTACATTACTCTATATATACTATTGTATTGTCACAGTAAAGGCTTTACCTCATAATTATCTCACATAATGGTTTTTTATATAGGCACAAGGCCAGCAATTTTGGGGTAGGGGGAACGTCGATTAAATCAACCCCAGTGAGTGACTGGTACTTTATTTTATCAACCCCATAAGGATGAAATGCAAAGTTAACATCGGCAGGATTGAACTCAAATCATAAAGGGCCGTAACTCTATGCAGCAAAGCATGGCGTCCGACCCTCTACCGATACTGCCAATCCACCGCCCTCATAATTATCTCACATAATATCGAATCTATGAGATTTTGATGTTATTTATTTTGAGAACAATACCTTAATATAAGTATGAGTGTCCAGTTACAGCCAGTTTGAATAGAAAGAGTTGAGAAAATTCTGGCCGAATACAACCGGTTTAAATGCTAAAGGGTTAATTCTAAATTTGGCACAATTTTTTATGATGAATTTTTTACGAGTAAGAGGCCTCATAACATAACTAGCACAGGGCTTCATGTGCCCTAAATCTTGCACTGGTCCAAGCCCATGTTTGCCAATCAGTTTTTGACTAAACTTCACCCAAATCTCCCTCCTCCTCACCACCATCACCACCAAATACCATTGCTATTTGTTTTTTGTTTTAACTTTCTTACCATGTTTTTCTGCAGCACAAAATAAATTCTCAATAATAGTGTTGGTATCAAAAGACAAAAAACACAGAATATGTGAGAAGATTTCCAATCTAGAGAAGACAAAAGTTATTGATGTGCAATGTTCTAGTCCTGTTAAGGGCAACAAAATCACAATAATTCTGCTGTCAGGACCTAGCCTTAGCATGTGTGAAGTGGAGGTCTTTCATAAGTATATAG
Source organism: Eledone cirrhosa (assembly GCA_964016885.1). Classification (NCBI taxonomy): domain Eukaryota; kingdom Metazoa; phylum Mollusca; class Cephalopoda; order Octopoda; family Eledonidae; genus Eledone; species Eledone cirrhosa. The sequence continues at coordinate 3,485,694 of OZ024759.1, read as the reverse complement.
ATACCTTTATACCTTTAACATAAATCAGGATAGAACCAGTTTAAAACTAGTTAGACCATTACTGAACAGAGTATTCGATACATGGGTTAGTAAGGGTAAAAGGTAAAGAGATCCTTCGGTCACGAATGACCATAGAATTTGAGTCTAGAAAGTTCCCCTCCAAGGCACAAGTCTGGGCAAGGTTGTTTTGTGGAAGACCAGCAGTAGCCCATGCATAACAGCCTCCCCTCTCTATGCCACTGATATTGTCCAAGGGAAAGGCAATGGCCGATACAGCTTGGCACCAGTGACATCGCAACCTATTTCCACAGCTGAGTGAACTGGAGCAACGTGAAATAAAGTGTCTTGCTCAAGAACACAACACAAAGCCCGCGGTAGTAGAGCATGGCTATTTTATAAAGAGCAAGAGCTCAGCCAGCAGGTCCTTTCTCTTTATAATATACCTTTAACATATATACATATATATTAGGGTGTTTCATATTTATAGGGAAACAGGTTTTAGTTGAAATCATCACATGTCGATTATGCTCTGAATTCATTTGACATAAAAACTACAAAAACACAAACACGAGGAGATACAAAAATATTTAGGAGTTGCACAGTTTGGTGCATTGCCTAGTGGTAAGGGTGTTGGACTTAGAATCATAATGTCATGGGTTCAATTCCTGGGCTGGGTTACATGTTGTGTTCTTGAGCAAAACACTTCACTTCACATTGCTCCAGTATACTCAGCTGAAAATGAGTACCAGTAATAGCTGGAAGTTTAACCCTGTGATGGACTGGTGTCCTGTCCAGGGGGGAATCTTGTACTCCCAGTCGCTTCACGCCATGAAACAGAGATAAGCACCAGCCTAACGAAAAATATATTGTATTATATAGCTGAAAATGAGTACCAGTAATAGCTGGAGGTTTAACCCTGTGATGGACTGGTGTCCTGTCCAGCGAGGTTGTTGTTGTTACAGCTCACACATATGCAGGTTTAGCTGGCCTCCTCCAAGGTATATCTCGTTGGAGGTGTCTAGAGTAATTTAATGATAGGGACCCCAGTCCTATCATTTCATTTCTACAGCTGAGTAAACTGGAGCAATGTGAAATAAAGTGTCTTGCTCAAGAATTGAACTCACAACCTTTCGATTGCAAGCCCAATGCTCTAACCACTAAGACATGTGCCTTCACAGCAAGGTGTCTTGTACTTCAAGTTGCTTCATGCCATGAAACCGAGATAAGCATTGGCCTAACAAGCCTTCTGGTTTAAGACAGACTTTTTTAGACAGTGTGATGCTTTTCCAATGCCATGCCAAAAAAAAAAAAATGAATAAGATTTTACTTGTTGATTATAACCAGTTTGAATTTTTGTGCATTTTCATCCATTTTCATCTATGTTCTTGCAGGAGACAATTCTAAATGAAAAAGAAATGAACCGTAAACTTAAAGTGGAATAAGGGCAGTTTCAGGTGGTTTGGAATGTAACTTAACAAAGGTTCTTACATGAAATTAGATGGAAGATTTTTAGATAATATAAAGGCTTTGGAATAAACAATTTTGTAGCATAGAACCTGGGGCAGTTTCAGGTGGTTTGGAATGTAACTTAACAAAGGTTCTTACATGAAATTATAATGGAATGTAAACAGTTTAACCCTTTAGCATTTAAACTGGCCATATCCGGCCAGAAATCTCTAACCTCTGTTCAAATCAGCTGCAACTGGTCACTCATACTGATGTTAAGGTTTTGTTCTCAAAATAAATAATATTAAAATCTTGTAGATTCAACATTATGTGAGGTAAAGCCTTTACCATGAAAATACAATAGTAAATACAGAGTAAGGTAAATGTTATGTGAGATAATTATGTGAGGTAAAGCCTTTACCATGAAAATACATTAGTAAATACAGAGTAATGTAAATGTTATTTGAGATAATTATGTGAGGTAAAGCCTTTACCATGAAAATACAATAGTAAATACAGAGTAATGTAAATGTTATGTGAGATATTATGTGAGGTAAAGCCTTTACCATGAAAATACAATAGTAAATACAGGGTAATGTAAATGTTATGTGAGATAATTATGTGAGGTAAAGCCTTTACCATGAAAGTACAATAGTAAATACAGAGTAATGTAAATGTTATGTGAGATATTATGTGAGGTAAAGCCTTTACCATGAAAATACAATAGTAAATACAGAGTAATGTAAATGTTATGAGATAATTATGTGAGGTAAAGCCTTTACCATGAAAATACAATAGTAAATACAGGGTAATGTAAATGCTAAAGGGTTAAAATAAACAGCATTGTCAAAGTGTAGATTGAAATAATTGTTTCTACTGTTGGCACAAGGCCAGTAATTTGAAGGGAAGGGGGAAAGTCGATTTAAATGACCCCATTGTGTGACTGGTACTTTATTTTATCGACCCCGTAAGGATGAAAGGCCAAGCTAACTTTGGCGGGTTTTGAACTCAGAATGGAAAGGGTCGTAACTCAATACCGCAAAGCATGGTGTTCGACACTCTAACGATACTGCCAATCCACCGCCCTTGATTAAAATAATGGTTCCTTATATAGGCACAAGACCCCGTAAGGATGAAAAGCAAAGTTACCCTCGGCGGGATTGGAACTCAGATCATAAAGGGCCATAACTTTATGCCGCAAAGCATGGTGTTCGATGCTCCACCGATTCTGCCAATCCACTGCCCTAGATTGAAATAATGACTAAGATTGTTTGTCTTTCTAGAATGTCTCCCTGGATTCTATGGAAGAAATTGTAAAGAAGAGTGCAACAACTGCAGAAAGACATGTGATCAATTGACTGGCAAATGTGTGACTGGATGTAAAGATGGATATATTGATGTGAATAACACTTGTAAAGGTGAGTGGTGGTGGTGGAGTGTAGGTGGTTGTCATGGTTATAGTGGGAGTGGAGTGTTGGTGGCTGTCGTGGTTATAGTGGGAGTGGAGTGGAGGTGGCTGTCATGGTTATAGTGGGAGTGGAGTGTAGGTGGTGCTTTTTCTGTTCAAACCAGCCGTAACTGGCTGCTCATACTTTTGTTAAGGTATTGTTCTCAAAATAAATAATATCAAAATCTTGTGGATTTGATATTATGTGAGATTATTATGTGAGGTAAAGACTTTACAGAGAAAATACATTACAGAGTAATGTAAATGCTAAAGAGTTAATACTTGTATGCATAAAATATCTAAAACTTTCCTTAGATTAGATAGTTAACACGTTCCATGCTAACTTCCACCTAGAGCTGAACATAATGACTAAATCTATACATTTAATGCATCCTTACATAGTTACACAAGAATCACCTTCTCTAATAATACACAGCCTGGATATATAGCTATGTAGTTCAAACAAATAAACAAAGTTCAAATAAACAAAAAAATAAGTAGATTATTCGAACAAATTCTTTAACATATATGAACGGGGGGTGGGGTGATGACTTACCCCTCTGGTAATTTGATACCTTAACCTACTTACCATCCCTAGTATGTCAGCAACAATAGCACCTCCTGCTTCATATCTGCCTACTAGAATAGCCATCCAAACCATATAACAACTGGACAGGAATGCAAACACAACTCTAACCCCCACTCCTTGGTAGCATATCAAAAACAAAATAAAAGAACACAAATTTCAACTTGTCTGAAGAGAACATGTCAGAAAGTTATGCAACCACTCTGACATCTTCGAAATACGTATAACAGAATTATGTAATAAACAGAAGATGTACACTGTAAATGTGGTTGGTGTTAGGAAGGGCCTCCAGGGGTAAAAAACCTACCAAAGACAGTTCTGTACAAGCAAGACACAGTCTCCAGACCAATCTCACCTCAAGTGGAACAAAACCATCTAATCCAGACTAGTGTGGAAGATGGATGTTAAACAATGATGATGATGATGATGATGATAACCATGATGATGATCATCATCATCATTTTACGTCCGCTTTTCCCTGCTTGCAAGGGTGGGATGGGTCCTATACAGCACAGCATCTCTCCATTCATCACAGTCTTTCGTCATCTCCTCCATGAGCTTCAGCAATCTGAGGTCAGATCTCACCACCTTCGTCCATGATTTTCGTGGTCTTCCTCTACTGCATCTTCTTTCTCCTGGGATTTCTTGGCACTTCTTTACCCAGCAGTCATCCTCCATGCACATCATATGTCTATACCAACGCAGTCTTCTCTCCCACACACTACAGCTTATCCCTATTATACACAATTTCTTTCTCAACTCGTCTATGCTTGCTCATTCATGCACATTGACATTGCGCATCCAATGATGATGATGATATATAGTATTGAGGCATTATTTTGCTGCTGGATGCCCTTCTTGATGCCAAACTATTTTAGGCTCTTTCTACAACATGCAGGGTTATAGAGTTACTATTGTAAATGGGATACACTCAAAGGATGAAAGATAACAACTCTGAAATTTGAATTAATTAAACTCACCGTATTTCCCGGCGTCAAAGACGCTACTTTTACTAAAATAAGTCTCAAAAATCTACCATGCATCCTGGAGGCCGAAAGTTGTTTATTATTTTTCTTCAAAGGGCGGTGAATTGGCAGTATCGGTAGAGGGTCGGACGCCATGCTTTGACGCATAGAGTTACAGCACTTGCCATTCTGAGTTCAAATCCTGCCAAGGTTAACTTTGCCTTTCATCTTTACGGAGTCGATAAAATAAAGTACCAGTAATGTACTGGGTGATTGCTGGCCTTGTGCCAATAGTAGAAACAATTATTTTTCTTCAAATTCAAAGAGCGGTGGATTGGCAGTATCGGTCTGACGCCATGCTTTGCAGCAAAGAGTTACGTCCCTTTATGGTCTGAGTTCAAATCCCGCCGAGGTTAACTTTGCCATTCATCCTTACGGGGTCGATAAAATAAAGTACCAGTAATACATTGGGATAATTGCTGGCCTTGTGCCAAAAGTAGAAACAATTATTTTTTTTAAAATTTTTGGTTGTCAGAATTAGGGTGTGTCCTCGAGGACGAAGTGTCTTCGGCGTCAGGAAATACAGTAATTACATATTGAAGTTGTTTTCTCAGGATGTGCCCATGGCATGTTTGGTGTCAACTGTGTGAAGAAGTGCCACTGTCTGAATAATGGCAAATGTTACTCTGACAATGGTATCTGCATCAATGGAAGGTGCTCACCTGGTTACAGGGGACACAGCTGCCAGTCAAGTAAGTTTTTATCTGTTTACCCTTTAGAGAGGGAAGAGACAGGGACCACGACAGTATTTAGGGACTCACTGATTGGTGGAAGAGAAGAGACAGGGACCACGACAGTATTTAGGGACTCACTGATTGGTGGAAGAGAAGAGACAGGGACCACGACAGTATTTAGGGACTCACTGATTGGTGGAAGAGAAGAGACAGGGACCATGATAGTATTTAGGGACTCACTGATTGGTGGAAGAGAAGAGACAGGGACCACAACAGTATTAAGGGACTCACTGATTGGTGGAAGAGAAGAGACATGGACCACGACAGTATTAAGGGACTCACTGATTGGTGGAAGAGAAGAGACAGGGACCACAACAGTATTTAGGGACTCACTGATTGGTGGAAGAGAAGAGACAGGGACCACAACAGTATTTAGGGACTCACTGATTGGTGGAAGAGAAGAGACAGGGACCACGACAATATTAAGAGACTCACTGATTGGTGGAAGAGAAGAGACAGGGACCATGATAGTATTTAGGGACTCACTGATTGGTGGAAGAGAAGAGACAGGGACCACAACAGTATTAAGGGACTCACTGATTGGTGGAAGAGAAGAGACAGGGACCACGACAGTATTAAGGGACTCACTGATTGGTGGAAGAGAAGAGACAGGGACTACGGCAGTATTTAGGGGCTCACTGATTGGTGGAAGAGAAGAGACAGGGACCACAACAGTATTAAGAGACTCACTGATTGGTGGAAGAGAAGAGACAGGGACCACGACAGTATTTAGGGACTCACTGATTGGTGGAAGAGAAGAGACAGGGACCACAACAGTATTAAGAGACTCACTGATTGGTGGAAGAGAAGAGACAGGGTCCACAACAGTATTAAGGGACTCACTGATTGGTGGAAGAGAAGAGACAGGGACTACGGCAGTATTAAGGGACTCACTGATTGGTGGAAGAGAAGTAAGGGACAGGAACCATGACAGTATTTAGGGACTCACTGATTGGTGGAAGAGAAGGAACAGGGACCAGAACAGTATTTAGGGTCCCCTAGATTGAAGGAAGGAAGGGACAGTAACCATTGCAATATTTAGGGTCTCCAAAATTAGTGGAAGGAATGGGAAGGTACTACAACAGTATTTAGGGTCTCCAAGATTACTGGAGGGAGGAACAGGAACCATGACAGTATTTAGGGACTCCCAGATTGGTGGAAGAGAAGGGACATGGACCACAACAGTATTTAGGGTCTCTCAGGTTGGTGGAAGAGAAAGGACAGTGACCATTACAATATTTAGGGTCTACAAGATTGGTGAAGTAATGGAATGGGACCACAACAGTATTTTGGATCTCCCAGATGGTGGTGGTGATGATGATGGTGGTACTGGTGGTGGTGGTGGTGGTGGTGATGGTGATGATGATGATGGTGGTGGTGGTGGTGATGGTGGTGGTGGTGGTGGTGGTGGTGTTGGTGGAGTGTAGGTGGCTGTCGTGGTTATAGTGGGAGTGGAGTGTAGGTGGTGATGGTGGTGGTGGAGTGGAGGTAGTTGTGGTGGTGGTGAGGAGGAGGATGCTGGTTTTGTTGTTGTTGGTGTGGTGGTGGTGTTGGTGGTGCTGCTGCTGCTGGTGATAGTGGTAGTGGTGGTGGTATTGCATATTGTAGTAGGTATTGTTGATGTTGTTTAGCCCCAGGTAAGCCAACATCCAACAGACCTGCCAAGAGTGGTCTCAGATGGTGCTTGGAACATAACTTAACAAAGGTTGTTAGTATTGTAAGAACAAGGTCCACATCTGGCAGTTTGGTATCAAAAGGGTTAAGATGGTATTTGGAACATAACTTAACAAAGGTTGTTAGTATTGTAAGAACAAGGTCCACATCTGGCAGTTTGGTATCAAAACGGTTAAGATGGTATTTGGAACATAACTTAACAAAGGTCCTTAGTATTGTAAGGGTTGATTAATCCTATTAATCCTTTGTATTCTTACTCAGTTGAACCTCATTTTTTTTACAAATGTTTAGTGAGATAAAAGAGCAGAGGTTTTCTCATGATCTTTCATTGTAGAATGTCCAGAGGGGAAATTTGGACCAAACTGTGGCAACACATGCCCCTGTGCTGACAACAGCAGGTGTAACAAACAGACAGGTGTGTGTTCAAGTGGAGGATGTGCTGCTGGTTATGAAGGTAGCAACTGTCAGACAGGTAAGTGGTGTAGTATAGCTTTTTTTGTAACATAATATATTGTGTCAAGACAATAGTAGGTGCTTATCCCATTTTTATGGTGTGAAATGACTGAGAGTACAAGACTCCTCCCTGGACAGGACGCCAATCCATCGTGGGGTCAAAACCCCAGCTATTGCTGATACTCGTTTTCAGCTGAGTATACTGGAGCAGCGTGAAATGAAGTGTTTTGCTCAAGAATACAACGCACAACTCAGCCCAGGAATCGAACCCATGACATTATGATTGCAAGTCCAACACCCTTACCACTAGGCCACACACCTCCACTATGCATGTGCATCTGTCTGTATAATTGTCTCTTTTTCTTCTTCATCCTCATGTTTTCTGTTGTTGTTGCTTTATTCCATTGCAGTGTGTGCATCTGGTTCATTTGGTCCTAACTGCAAGTATATGTGCCACTGTGCAGACAACAGTAAATGTAATATAGTGTCAGGGATATGTTCAAGTGGAGGATGTGCAGTTGGTTACAAGGGAAGTAACTGCCAGACAGGTTAGTAACCTACCACCAGATAGCGTTGTTTACACAACCATCCCTTCATACAACAACACTGCTTAAATGTTGAGAATCAATGAGTCCTTAATTTTTTTTACATCAAACCACATAAGACTGCCCCTGCTTCTAGGGCAGGGGCATGTAGCAGGCGGCCCGTGGGCCACAATCCGCCCTGCCAGACCAGTCAAAGTGGCCCGCGGTGACCATTTTAAATGTTTACCTTGTAGGCCTATTTACAATTTTTTTCATAACCGTAATACAATTTTCTGTTAGTTGACCTATACTAAAGGGCTTCACTGATAGGGTTATGTGTGTTATACTTTCCCAGTTCCATGTTATGGAAAGAAGTTGTGGTGAATCTTCGGAATAGTGCTTAATAAATAATAATAGCCCTAATAATTGTTCCAATGTTCAAAAGTGGCCCGCCAATGGAATATGTTGCACACCCCTGTTCTAGGGTACAAAATTGTTTAGTTTAAAGTGGTTATGTATGTATGTATATATGTACATATGTACATATGTCAGGTCACCAGTTGGTGCTACTGGTAACATGTATCCCAGTACAACCTGTCTCATGGTCGGGTCGTTAGCGACTGAAATGGTAACCCCACCAAGGTTTCTTGGTGAGGAGGGTGACTTTGGACATCCTGCAGGACTAAAAACAAAACCTGTGAAAGGGCAACGGAGCTTTTAAGTGTCAATGGCCATCCAAAATCACCGGGAGAGATGACCCCTTAGCCTTTCTCAAGGCAGAATTCTAGGAGAAGGAAAACTCTAATATTACACCTGCAACCCTGATGGTATCCAATGATGTTGACTTGTTCTTCCTTTTGGTAAATATCATCTTAGTTAAGAGAGTGGGACTGGCTTTGTGCAGTGCCTTTGCTCACTATAAAAGCTTCACGGCACAGGCATTGCTTTGTATCTGGAGATCTCTCTGTACAGGAATTTTCAAGTCGCTGGCTGGACTAAAAAGTCACTATTGTTCAGCGCATCGGTAGGGGTTCTCCTACATGGATATAAAGTAGTGGCCGTACTCGAAAACGAGTTGGCAGCCACCATGTACATATGTATGTATGTTAAATGGTACAATCAGCACTCATTTAACTGAATAGACAGAAGAAGAAGCACAGCGCTATCTGAAATTATGCTAAATCATAAGGAGGCTAAAACAGAACCAGGTACAGTACTCGTTTTCTTGGCGTATTCTCACAAATGCATTTCCATATTTATGCGAATCCTTTTTCATGTGGCTGTGATCTCTGTACAACGGAAGCTCAACACATTATTAATAGGAGACAGGAAGTAATTAACAAAGGCTCTGACCACTTTAACCTTTAGCATTTAAACCGGCCATATCCGGCCAGAATTCTCTCACCTTTTTCTGTTCAAACCAGCCGTAACTGGCTGCTCATACTTATGTTAAGGTATTGTTCTCAAAATAAATAATATCAAAATCTTGTTGATTTGATATTATGTGAGATTATTATGTGAGGTAAAGACTTTACAGAGAAAATACATTACAGAGTAATGTAAATGCTAAAGAGTTAATACTTGTATGCATAAAATATCTAAAACTTTCCTTAGATTAGATAGTTAACACATTCCATGCTAACTTCCACCTAGAGCTGAACATAATGACTAAATCTATACATTTAATGCATCCTTACATAGTTACACAAGAATCACCTTCTCTAATAATACACAGCCTGGATATATAGCTATGTAGTTCAAACAAATAAACAAAGTTCAAATAAACAAAAAAATAAGTAGATTATTCGAACAAATTCTTTAACATATATGAACGGGGGGTGGGGTGATGACTGACCCCTCTGGTAATTTGATACCTTAACCTACTTACCATCCCTAGTATGTCAGCAACAATAGCACCTCCTGCTTCATATCTGCCTACTAGAATAGCCATCCAAACCATATAACAACTGGACAGGAATGCAAACACAACTCTAACCCCCAATCCTTGGTAGCATATCAAAAACAAAATAAAAGAACACAAATTTGATGCCTGACCGATTTAACTCACTCAATATGCAAATTAGGCTGCTCAGCCGTTAATTTTGATAAGGAAAGAATATACTTTCGAACGTTCAACTATCTGGCAGATAGGTAAACGGTGCTGATGATAGCTAACAAGCTTGAAACTAGTACATCGTTCCTGTGTCAGTGTTGAACAAAAAGGTGACGTGGTTACCTTAACACCGTATGGCATAAATTC
>OZ024759.1:3365545-3470545 GCA_964016885.1 Eledone cirrhosa | reverse complement strand
TACTTTTTCCATTAGAAATGAATTTGTTTCATGTCCGACTGAAAGACTCTGGAGTTTTTACCTGTCTGGGGTTTAATTAATGAGGAATTTTGAGGTATTTATAACAATTATTAATTATTTCATTACTGAGATATCATTTGAAGGATTTACTGAAGTTTTTAATTATTAATTATTTTATTAGTAACTTAACATGTGGTTCTTGTATAAAATTATGTTGGAAGATTTTTAAGAAGAAGCTATGTAACCGGACCCCGTAAAATAGAATCCCTGGCTATGTAGCCGGTAAGAGTGTCAAACACCATGTGTTGCAGCCCTTTATGGTCTGAGTTAAGACAATTTAAAATCTTTTCCACCATCAATTGTTAAAAAACAAGTTAAAGTCATTTTGTCGTCCATTTTAACTTACGTTACACTTTAGTTATATATACATCTACTGTGTTACATACACACACATCTACTGTCTTACATACACACACATCTACTGTGTTACATACACACACACCTACTGTGTTACATACACACACATCTACTGTGTTACATACACACATCTACTGTGTTACATATACAGAGATCTACAGTGTTACATACACACACATCTATTGTGTTACATACACACACATCTACTGTGTTACATACACACACATCTACTGTGTTACATGCACACATCTACTGTCTTAGATACACACACATCTACTGTCTTACATACACACATCTACTGGGTTACATACACATACATCTACTGTGTTACATACACACATCTACTGGGTTATATACGCACACATCTACTGGGTTACATACACACACATCTACTGTGTTACATAAACACACGTTTCTACTGTGTTATATACACACACATCTATTGTGTTACATACACACACATCTACTGTGTTACAGACACACACATCTAATGTGTTACATACACACACATCTACTGTGTTACATACAAACACATCTACTGTGTTACATACACACACATCTACTGTGTTACATACACACACATCTATTGTGTTATATACACACACATCTATTGTGTTACACACATCTACTGGGTTACATACACTCACATCTACTGAGTTACATACACTCACATCTACTGTGTTACATACACACACATCTACTGTGTTACATACACACACATCTACTGTGTTACATACACACACATCTACTGTGTTACATACACACACACCTACTGTATTACATACACACACATCTACTGTGTTACATACACACATCTACTGTGTTACATATACAGAGATCTACAGTGTTACATACACACACATCTATTGTGTTACAATACACACATCTACTGTGTTACATACACACATCTACTATGTTACATACACACACATCTACTGTGTTACATACACACACATCTACTGTGTTACATACACACACATCTACTGTGTTACATACACACACATCTGTGTTATATACACACACATCTATTGTGTTACATACACACACATCTACTGTGTTACACACATCTACTGTGTTACATACACAAACATCTACTGTGTTATATACACACACATCTACTGTGTTACATACACACATCTACTATGTTACATACACACATCTACTGTGTTACATACCCACATCTACTGTATTACATACACACACATCTACTGAGTTACATACACATACATCTACTGGGTTACATACACACACATCTACTGAGTTACATACACACACATGTACTGTGTGATATACACACATCTACTGTGTTATATACACACACATCTACTGTGTTACACACAGACACACATCTACTGTGTTACACACACACACACATCTACTCATACATATTCATAAATAGACACAATACAAAATATTTATTACATACACACACATCTATGTAATGATTGAGGAATGAATTGGCTGGTGAAACGCTATAGCGATGTGTGTGTTGCGTACCTTTAAGGTTTACCGGCTTCGTAGCCTGTTCGAAGATTTTATTATAATTATGAACCTCGTATTTCAATTAATTATGAATAATTTGGGCTATTTATCACAATTGTTAGTTAATTACTAACATAGTAACATAACATATGGTTGTTATATAGAATTTCGTTGGAAGACTTTAATTTAGATAGGAACCATTTCCATATAACGAGAACCTATTTTGGCTGGGTTTCTACCAAAATGGTTAATGAAGAATTTTGAACAATTTACTAAAATTATTATATCATTACTAAGATAATGTGTGAATACACAATTATATGTGTATATATATATATATATATAGTAATAATAATAAAATTGAAGACTAAAATCCAAAGAGGGCTCAATAAGGATAAATATATATCAAATATATAAGAACTGTAGAGAAAATATTTATTAAAATAACAGATTAATATATATATGCACGTATGGATTCACCGAATATTTATTATAATATTTATTATAATGTTTGTAAACAAACATCCCGTATTAAGCCGTAGTGTCTAGCAACCACCGTTGCTCGTTTGTTCAACACTGACAAAGGAACGCTGTACTAGTTTCAAGCTTGTTAGCTATCGTCAGCAACGTATACCTTCCTGCCAGATTGTTGAACGTATATACTTACCTTATGCATATTAACGGGCTACAAACGAGCAACGGTGGTTGCTAGACACTACGGCTTAATACGGGATGTTTGTTTACAAACACACCGAGCATTATAATAAATATTCGGTGAATCCATATGTGCATATATATATGTGTGCATGTATGTATATATATATATACATACTACTGTACGTCGGTATGCATATATGTGTGTACGTGTACATACTTATATTTAAGTAACAGCCGTACTAAGAGTGGGAAATGAAATATCGTTTCATCTTTTCCGTTTATATATATATATATATATATATATATATGTATATATATAAATATATAAATATACATATGAAATGTAATGTATAAATAACATTTTCTTCTTGTCTCCCACCCTTCAGTTCATTCATCCATATATCTATAATCGCCCAGAATCCAAATCCTACTTCATAATTGCTATTCTATAATTCTGTCTGACTGTTCTAAATAATCTTCTCCTCGCTAACTACCCCATACCCCTCCCTCCCCCACTCTCCACCTTTATTATTTGGACCAATCACAAGTCAACGGCCTATGCTATCACTTCTGGTTACTTTTCGATATGATGGATGGACTAAGTAATTTCTGGAGAGTCTGAAGAATCTGGACACTCGAAGACAATGCCAAAGATAACGACAAATTCACGTCATGCTGCCGGACGAAAGGGCAAGGCCTCCTCCTCTTTGTTGCGGCCGCGGATGGCCAACATAACCCCAACCCCATCCCCCTCACCCCTCCCTGCGCTCTACCCACCAAACGCAATCCAAAACTTCAGAGTTGGTACCATGAATGTAGGCACCTTAAAAGGCCGCTCTAACGAGGTTGTAGAAATGCTTGAACGTAAGGAGGTTGATGTTTGCTGTATCCAAGAGATCAGGTGGAGGGGCGGGTCTGCTAGATTCATTGTGGGTAAAAACGATGCTATAAGCTTTTCTGGCTGGGAAATGACAATGGGCTGGGTGGGGTAGGAATCATGTTAGCAGAAAAATGGGTGGATAAGATAATAGACGTAAATAGAGTGAATGACAGAATAATTAAAATAAGACTTGTTCAAAATAGTACTACTGTGACAGTAATATCTGCGTACGCGCCCCAATCCGGACTGCCTGGCGCTATAAAAGACAGATTCTATGAGACACTGATGCTCACTACCTCCCAAATAACCGACAGTGACTATATAACTATTGCTGGCGACCTAAATGGTCACATTGGACAACATTGTGACGGTTATGACGGAATCCACGGAGGCTATGGGTTTGGTACTAGAAATGAGGAAGGCTCCAGAACCCTGGAATTCTGTGACGCAAATAGGCTAACTATCTGTAACACTAACTTCAAAAAACGAGACAATCGCTTGATCATCTACAGATCAGGGGAACATACCAGCCAGGTAGATTATATCCTTACCAGAAGACGTGACAGAGTGTCTGTTGTAAACACTAAATCCCTCCCCCATGAAGAAAGCACCTCCCAACATAGACTGATAATTAGCGACCTCATAGTCAGGACGAGACGTACTCGACAGCAGAAGAGGACTATCCTCAAGAGAAAAATATGGAAGCTAAAGGACCCCACAGCCAGAAATAAATTTCAAAGCATATTACTTGATGCTTTCGACAGTAAGGAAGAGCATTTAGAGTCGGACAATATAGAGGGACAGTGGGACACAGACACTGTAGACACTGACACTGTAGACACAGAAACTGTAGACACACAGACACTGTAGACACACAGACACTGTAGACACACAGACACTGTAGACACACAGACATTGTAGACACACAGACACTGTAGACACACAGACATTGTAGACACACAGACATTGTAGACACACAGACACTGTAGACACAGACACTGTAGACACAGACACTGTAGACACAGACACTGTAGACACACAGACATTGTAGGCACACAGACACTGTAGACACACAGACACTGTAGACACACAGACACTGTAGACACAGACACTGTAGACACAGACACTGTAGACACACAGACACTGTAGACACACAGACACTGTAGACACACACACTGTAGACACACAGACACTGTAGACACAGACACTGTAGACACACAGACATTGTAGGCACACAGACACTGTAGACACACAGACACTGTAGACACACACACACTGTAGACACACAGACACTGTAGACATACAGACACTGTAGACACAGACATTGTAGACACACAGACACTGTTGACACAGAAACTGTTGACTAAGACACTGTAGACACACAGACATTGTAGCCACACAGACACACAGACACTGTAGAACCACAGACACTGTAGACACACAGACATTGTAGCCACACAGACACTGTAGACACCCAGACACTGTAGACACAGACATTGTAGACACACAGACAATGTAGAGACACAGACACTGTAGACACAGACACTGTAGACACAGACACTGTAGACAAACAGACACTGTAGACAGACACACGGACACTGTAGACACATATTGTAGACACACAGACACTGTAGACACACAGTCACTGTGGACACAGACACTGTAGACACACAGACACTGTAGACAGACACACGGACACTGTAGACACAGACATTGTAGACACAGACACTGTAGACACACAGACATTGTAGACTCAGACACTGTAGACACAGACACTGTAGACACAGACACTGTAGACACACAGACACTGTAGACACAGGCATTGTAGGCACAGACACTGTAGACACACATGCATTGTAGACTCAGACACTGTAGACACAGACACACGGACACTGTAGACACAGGCATTGTAGACACACAGACATTGTAGACTCAGACACTGTAGACACAGACACTGTAGACACACAGACACTGTAGACACAGGCACTGTAGACTCAGACACTGTAGACACAGAAACTGTAGACACACAGACACTGTAGACACACAGACACTGTAGACACACAGACATTGTAGACACACAGACATTGTAGACACACAGACACTGTAGACACAGACACTGTAGACACAGACACTGTAGACACAGACACTGTAGACACACAGACATTGTAGGCACACAGACACTGTAGACACACAGACACTGTAGACACACAGACACTGTAGACACACAGACACTGTAGACACAGACACTGTAGACACAGACACTGTAGACACACAGACACTGTAGACACACAGACACTGTAGACACACACACTGTAGACACACAGACATTGTAGACACACAGACACTGTAGACACAGACACTGTAGACACACAGACATTGTAGGCACACAGACACTGTAGACACACAGACACTGTAGACACACACACACTGTAGACACACAGACACTGTAGACATACAGACACTGTAGACACAGACATTGTAGACACACAGACACTGTAGACACAGACACTGTTGACACAGAAACTGTTGACTAAGACACTGTAGACACACAGACATTGTAGCCACACAGACACACAGACACTGTAGAACCACAGACACTGTAGACACACAGACACACAGACACTGTAGACACAGACATTGTAGACACACAGACAATGTAGAGACACAGACACTGTAGACACAGACACTGTAGACACAGACACTGTAGACAAACAGACACTGTAGACAGACACACGGACACTGTAGACACATATTGTAGACACACAGACACTGTAGACACACAGTCACTGTGGACACAGACACTGTAGACACACAGACACTGTAGACAGACACACGGACACTGTAGACACAGACATTGTAGACACAGACACTGTAGACACACAGACATTGTAGACTCAGACACTGTAGACACAGACACTGTAGACACAGACACTGTAGACACACAGACACTGTAGACACAGGCATTGTAGGCACAGACACTGTAGACACACATGCATTGTAGACTCAGACACTGTAGACACAGACACACGGACACTGTAGACACAGGCATTGTAGACACACAGACATGGTAGACTCAGACACTGTAGACACAGACACTGTAGACACACAGACACTGTAGACACAGGCACTGTAGACTCAGACACTGTAGACACAGACACTGTAGACACAGACACTGTAGACACAGACACTGTACACACACAGACACTATAGACACACAGACATTGTAGACTCAGACACTGTAGACACAGACACTGTAGACACAGTAGACACAGACACTGTAGACACAGACACTGTAGACACACATACACTGTAGACACAGGCATTGTAGACACACAGACACTGTAGACACACAGACGCTGTAGACATACATACGCTGTATATACAGTCACTGTAGACACACAGACACTGTAGAAACACAGACATTGTAGACACACAGACACTGTAGACACACAGACACTGTAGACACAGACACTGTAGACACAGACACTGTAGACACTGTAGACACAGACACTGTAGACACACAGACATTGTAGACACAGACAGTGTAGACACACAGACACTGTAGACACACAAACATTGTAGACACACAGACACTGTAGACACACAGTCACTGTAGACACAGACATTTTTGACACACAGACACTGTAGACACAGACACTGTAGACACACAGACATTGTAGACACAGACACTGTAGACACAGAAACACTGTAGACACACAGACACTGTAGACACACAGACATTGTAGACACACAGACACTGTAGACACACAGTCACTGTAGACATTTTAGACACACAGACACTGTAGACACAGACATTGTAGACACACAGACACTGTAGACAAAGGCATTGTAGACACACAGACACTGTAGACACACAGACACTGTATATACAGTCACTGTAGACACACAGACACTGTAGACACACAGACACTGTAGACACACAGACATTGTAGACACACAGACATTGTAGACACACAGACACTGTAGACACACAGACACTGTAGACACAGACACTGTAGACACACAGACACTGTAGACACAGGCATTGTAGACACAGAGACACTGTAGACACACAGTCACTGTAGACACAGACATTTTAGACACACAGACACTGTAGACACAGACACTGTAGACACAGACACTGTAGACACACAGACATTGTAGACACAGACACTGTAGATACACAGACACTGTAGACACACAAACATTGTAGACACACAGACACTGTAGACACACAGTCACTGTAGACACAGACATTTTAGACACACAGACACTGTAGACACAGACACTGTAGACACACAGACATTGTAGACACAGACACTGTAGACACACAGACACTGTAGACACACAAACATTGTAGACACACAGACACTGTAGATACACAGTCACTGTAGACACAGACATTTTAGACACACAGACACTGTAGATACAGACACTGTAGACACACAGACATTGTAGACACAGACACTTTAGACACAGACACTGTAGACACAGGCATTGTAGGCACAGACACTGTAGACACACATACATTGTAGACTCAGACACTGTAGACACAGACACTGTAGACACACAGACACTGTAGACACAGGCACTGTAGACTCGGACACTGTAGACACAGACACTGTAGACACAGACACACGGACACACAGACATTGTAGACTCAGACACTGTAGACACAGACACTGTAGACACACAGACACTGTAGACACAGGCACTGTAGACTCAGACACTGTAGACACAGACACTGTAGACACAGACACACGGACACACAGACATTGTAGACTCAGACACTGTAGACACAGACACTGTAGACACAGACACTGTACACACACAGACTCTGTAGACACACAGACATTGTAGACACAGACACTGTAGACACAGTAGACACAGACACTGTAGACACAGTAGACACAGACACTGTAGACACACAGACACTGTAGACACACATACACTGTAGACACAGGCATTGTAGACACACAGACACTGTAGACACACAGACACTGTAGACACAGACACTGTAGACACACAGACAATGTAGAGACACAGACACTGTAGACACACGGACACTGTAGACACACAGACACTGTATACACACATACATTGTAGACACACAGACACTTTAGACACACAAACACTGTAGACAGACAGACAGTGTAGACACACAGACACTGTAGACACAGACACTGTAGACACATATTGTAGACACACAGACACTGTAGACACACAGTCACTGTAGACACAGACACTGTAGACACACAGACATTGTAGACTCAGACACTGTAGACACAGACACTGTAGACACAGGCATTGTAGGCACAGACACTGTAGAGACACAGGCACTGTAGACACAGGCACTGTAGACACACAGACATTGTAGACACACAGACATTGTAGACACACAGACATTGTAGACACACAGTCACTGTAGACACACAGACATTGTAGACACACAGTCACTGTAGACACAGACACTGTAGACACAGACACTGTACACACACAGACACTGTACACACACAGACATTGTAGACTCAGACACTGTAGACACAGACACTGTAGACACAGTAGACACAGACACTGTAGACACAGTAGACACAGACACTGTAGACACAGGCATTTTAGACACACAGACACTGTAGACACAGACACTGTAGACACACAGACATTGTAGACACAGACACTGTAGACACACAGACACTGTAGACACACAAACATTGTAGACACACAGACACTGTAGACACACAGTCACTGTAGACACAGACATTTTAGACACACAGACACTGTAGACACAGACACTGTAGACACACAGACATTGTAGACACAGACACTGTAGACACACAGACACTGTAGACACACAAACATTGTAGACACACAGACACTGTAGACACACAGTCACTGTAGACACAGACATTTTAGACACACAGACACTGTAGATACAGACACTGTAGACACACAGACATTGTAGACACAGACACTTTAGACACAGACACTGTAGACACAGGCATTGTAGGCACAGACACTGTAGACACACATACATTGTAGACTCAGACACTGTAGACACAGACACACGGACACTGTAGACACAGGCATTGTAGACACACAGACATTGTAGACTCAGACACTGTAGACACAGACACTGTAGACACAGACACTGTAGACACACAGACACTGTAGACACAGGCACTGTAGACTCAGACACTGTAGACACAGACACTGTAGACACGGACACACAGACATTGTAGACTCAGACACTGTAGACACAGACACTGTAGACACAGACACTGTACACACACAGACTCTGTAGACACACAGACATTGTAGACACAGACACTGTAGACACAGTAGACACAGACACTGTAGACACAGTAGACACAGACACTGTAGACACACAGACACTGTAGACACACATACACTGTAGACACAGGCATTGTAGACACACAGACACTGTAGACACACAGACACTGTAGACACAGACACTGTAGACACACAGACAATGTAGAGACACAGACACTGTAGACACACAGACACTGTAGACACACAGACGTAGACACACAGACACTGTATACACACATACATTGTAGACACACAGACACTTTAGACACACAAACACTGTAGACAGACAGACAGTGTAGACACACAGACACTGTAGACACAGACACTGTAGACACATGTTGTAGACACACAGACACTGTAGACACACAGTCACTGTAGACACATACACTGTAGACACAGACACTGTAGACACACAGACATTGTAGACTCAGACACTGTAGACACAGACACTGTAGACACAGACACTGTAGACACAGGCATTGTAGGCACAGACACTGTAGAGACACAGGCACTGTAGACACAGGCACTGTAGACACACAGACATTGTAGACACACAGACATTGTAGACACACAGTCACTGTAGACACACAGACATTGTAGACACACAGTCACTGTAGACACAGACATTTTAGACACACAGACACTGTAGAAACAGACATTGTAGACACACAGACACTGTAGACACACAGACACTGTAGACACACAGACACTGTAGACACACAGACACTGTATATATAGTCACTGTAGACACCCAGACACTGTAGAAACACAGACACTGTAGACACACAAACACTGTAGACAGACAGACAGTGTAGACACACAAACACTGTAGACACACAAACACTGTAGACAGACAGACAGTGTAGACACACAGACGTAGACACACAGGCACTGTAGACACAGACACTGTAGACACACAGACACTGTAGACAGACACACGGACACTGTGGACACATATTGTAGACACACAGACACTGTAGACACACAGTCACTGTAGACACAGACACTGTAGACACACAGACTCTGTAGACAGACACACGGACACTGTAGACACAGACATTGTAGACACAGACACTGTAGACACACAGACATTGTAGACTCAGACACTGTAGACACAGACACTGTAGACACACAGACACTGTAGACACAGGCATTGTAGGCACAGACACTGTAGACACACATACATTGTAGACTCAGACACTGTAGACACAGACACACGGACACTGTAGACACAGGCATTGTAGACACACAGACATTGTAGACTCAGACACTGTAGTCACACAGACACTGTAGACACAGACACTGTAGACACAGACACTGTAGACACAGACACTGTACACACACAGACACTGTAGACACACAGACATTGTAGACTCAGACACTGTAGACACAGACACTGTAGACACAGTAGACACAGACACTGTAGACACAGTAGACACAGACACTGTAGACACAGGCATTGTAGACACACAGACACTGTAGACACACAGACACTGTAGACACACAGACACTGTATATACAGTCACTGTAGACACACAGACATTGTAGACAAACAGACATTGTAGACACACAGACATTGTAGACACACAGACATTGTAGACACACAGACACTGTAGACACACAGACACTGTAGACACAGACACTGTAGAGACACAGGCACTGTAGACACAGGCACTGTAGACACAGGCATTGTAGACACATAAACACTGTAGACAAAGGCATTGTAGACACACAGACACTGTAGACACACAGTCACTGTAGACATTTTAGACACACAGACACTGTAGACACACAGACACTGTAGACAAAGGCATTGTAGACACACAGACACTGTAGACACACAGACACTGTATATACAGTCACTGTAGACACACAGATACTGTAGAAACACAGACACTGTAGACACACAGACACTGTAGACACACAGACACTGTAGACACACAGACATTGTAGACACACAGACATTGTAGACACACAGACACTGTAGACACACAGACACTGTAGACACAGACACTGTAGACACACAAACACTGTAGACACAGGCATTGTAGACACAGAGACACTGTAGACACACAGTCACTGTAGACACAGACATTGTAGACACAGACACTGTAGACACACAGACATTGTAGACACAGACAGTGTAGACACACAGACACTGTAGACACACAGACATTGTAGACACACAGACACTGTAGACACAGAAACTGTAGACACAGACATTTTAGACACACAGACACTGTAGACACACAGTCACTGTAGACACACAGACATTGTAGACACACAGACACTTTAGACACAGACACTGTAGACACACAGACACTGTAGACACACAGACACTGTAGACACACAGACATTGTAGACATAGACACTGTAGAGACACAGACACTGTAGATACAGACAATGTAGATACAGACACTGTAGACACACAGACACTGTAGACACACAGACATTGTAGACACACAGACATTGTAGACACACAGACATTGTGGACACACAGACACTGTAGACACACAGACACTGTAGACACACAGACACTGTAGACACACAGACACTGTAGACACACAGACACTGTAGACACACAGACACTGTAGACACGCAGACATTGTAGGCACACAGACATTGTAGGCACACAGACATTGTAGGCACACAGACACTGTAGACACACAGACACTGTAGACACACAGTCACTGTTGACACACAGACATTGTAGGCACACAGACACTGTAGACACACAGACACTGTAGACACGCAGACATTGTAGACACGCAGACATTGTAGGCACACAGACATTGTAGGCACACAGACATTGTAGGCACACAGACACTGTAGACACACAGACACTGTAGACACACAGACACTGTAGACACACAGACATTGTAGACACACAGACACTGTAAACACACAGACACTGTAGACACACAGACACTGTAGACACGCAGACATTGTAGGCACACAGACATTGTAGGCACACAGACATTGTAGGCACACAGACACTGTAGACACACAGACACTGTAGACACACAGACACTGTAGACACACAGTCACTGTTGACACACAGACATTGTAGGCACACAGACACTGTAGACACACAGACACTGTAGACACAGACACTGTAGACATAGACACTGTAGACACACAGACACTGTAGACACACAGACACTGTAGACACAGACACTGTAGACACACATACACTGTAGACACAGGCATTGTAGACACACAGACACTGTAGACACACAGACACTGTAGACACACAGACACTGTATATACAGTCACTGTAGACACACAGACACTGTAGAAACACAGACACTGTAGACACACAGACACTGTAGACACACAGACATTGTAGACAAACAGACATTGTAGACACACAGACATTGTAGACACACAGACATTGTAGACACACAGACATTGTAGACACACAGACACTGTAGACACACAGACACTGTAGACACAGACACTGTAGACACACAGACACTGTAGACACAGACACTGTAGACACACAGACACTGTAGACACACAGACATTGTAGACACAGGCACTGTAGACACAGGCATTGTAGACACAGAAACACTGTAGACAAAGGCATTGTAGACACACAGACACTGTAGACACACAGACATTGTAGACACACAGACACTGTAGACACACAGTCACTGTAGACATTTTAGACACACAGACACTGTAGACACAGACATTGTAGACACACAGACACTGTAGACAAAGGCATTGTAGACACACAGACACTGTAGACACACAGATACTGTATATGCAGTCACTGTAGACACACAGATACTGTAGAAACACAGACACTGTAGACACACAGACACTGTAGACACACAGACATTGTAGACACACAGACATTGTAGACACACAGACACTGTAGACACACAGACACTGTAGACACAGACACTGTAGACACACAAACACTGTAGACACAGGCATTGTAGACACAGAGACACTGTAGACACACAGTCACTGTAGACACAGAAATTTTAGACACACAGACACTGTAGACACACAGACATTGTAGACACAGACAGTGTAGACACACAGACACTGTAGACACACAAACATTGTAGACACACAGACACTGTAGACACACAGTCACTGTAGACACAGACATTTTAGACACACAGACACTGTAGACACAGACACTGTAGACACACAGACATTGTAGACACACAGACACTGTAGACACAGAAACTGTAGACACAGACATTTTAGACACACAGACACTGTAGACACACAGACACTGTAGACACACAGACATTGTAGACATAGACACTGTAGAGACACAGACACTGTAGATACAGACAATGTAGATACAGACACTGTAGACACACAGACACTGTAGACACACAGACATTGTAGACACACAGACATTGTAGACACACAGACATTGTGGACACACAGACACTGTAGACACACAGACACTGTAGACACAGACACTGTAGAAACACAGACACTGTAGACACAGACACACAGACACTGTAGACACACAGACACTGTAGATACACAGACAATGTAGAGACACAGACACTGTAGACACACAGACACTGTAGACACACAGACATTGTAGACACACAGACATTGTAGACACACAGACATTGTAGACACACAGACATTGTAGACACACAGACACTGTAGACACACAGACACTGTAGACACAGACACTGTAGACACACAGACACTGTAGACACAGACACTGTAGACACACAGAGACTGTAGACACACAGACATTGTAGACACACAGACATTGTAGACACACAGATATTGTACACACACAGACATTGTAGATACACAGACATTGTAGACACACAGACACTGTAGACACACAGACATTGTAGACACACAGACACTGTAAACACACAGACACTGTAGACACACAGACACTGTAGACACACAGACACTGTAGACACGCAGACATTGTAGGCACACAGACATTGTAGGCACACAGACACTGTAGACACACAGACACTGTAGACACACAGACACTGTAGACACACAGTCACTGTTGACACACAGACATTGTAGGCACACAGACACTGTAGACACACAGACACTGTAGACACAGACACTGTAGACATAGACACTGTAGACACACAGACACTGTAGACACACAGACACTGTAGACACACAGACACTGTAGACACAGACACTGTAGACACACATACACTGTAGACACAGGCATTGTAGACACACAGACACTGTAGACACACAGACACTGTATATACAGTCACTGTAGACACACAGACACTGTAGAAACACAGACACTGTAGACACACAGACACTGTAGACACACAGACACTGTAGACACACAGACATTGTAGACACACAGACATTGTAGACACACAGACATTGTAGACACACAGACATTGTAGACACACAGACATTGTAGACACACAGACACTGTAGACACACAGACACTGTAGACACAGACACTGTAGAGACACAGACACTGTAGACACACAGACACTGTAGACACACAGACATTGTAGACACAGGCACTGTAGACACAGGCATTGTAGACACAGAAACACTGTAGACACACAGACATTGTAGACACACAGTCACTGTAGACATTTTAGACACACAGACACTGTAGACACAGACATTGTAGACACACAGACACTGTAGACAAAGGCATTGTAGACACACAGACACTGTAGACACACAGACACTGTAGACACACAGACACTGTAGACACACAGACATTGTAGACACACAGACATTGTAGACACACAGACACTGTAGACACACAGACACTGTAGACGCACAGACACTGTAGACACAGGCATTGTAGACACAGAGACACTGTAGACACACAGACATTGTAGACACACAGACATTGTAGACACACAGACACTGTAGACACACAGAAACTGTAGACACAGACATTTTAGACACACAGACACTGTAGACACACAGTCACTGTAGACACACAGACATTGTAGACACAGAAACTGTAGACACACAGACACTTTAGACACAGACACTGTAGACACACAGACACTGTAGACACACAGACACTGTAGATACAGACAATGTAGATACAGACACTGTAGACACACAGACATTGTAGACACACAGACATTGTAGACACACAGACATTGTGGACACACAGACACTGTAGACACACAGACACTGTAGACACACAGACACTGTAGACACACAGACACTGTAGACACAGACACTGTAGACACACAGACACTGTAGACACAGACACTGTAGACACACAGACACTGTAGACACACAGACACTGTAAACACAGACACTGTAGACACACAGACACTGTAGACACACAGACACTGTAGACACACAGACATTGTAGACACCCAGACACTGTAGGCACACAGACACTGTAGACACACAGACACTGTAGACACACAAACACTGTAGACACAGACATTGTAGACACACAGACACTGTAGACACACAAACACTGTAGACAGACAGACAGTGTAGACACACAGACGTAGACACAGACAATGTAGACACACAGACACTGTAGACAGACACACGGACACTGTGGACACATATTGTAGACACACAGACACTGTAGACACACAGTCACTGTAGACACAGACACTGTAGACACACAGACACTGTAGACAGACACACGGACACTATAGACACAGACATTGTAGACACAGACACTGTAGACACACAGACATTGTAGACTCAGACACTGTAGACACAGACACTGTAGACACACAGACACTGTAGACACAGGCATTGTAGGCACAGACACTGTAGACACACATACATTGTAGAATCAGACACTGTAGACACACAGACATTGTAGACACACACACACTGTAGACACACAGAAACTGTAGACAGACATTTTAGACACACAGACACTGTAGACACACAGTCACTGTAGACACACAGACATTGTAGACACAGAAACTGTAGACACACAGACACTTTAGACACAGACACTGTAGACACACAGACACTGTAGACACACAGACACTGTAGACACACAGACACTGTAGACACAGACACACAGACACTGTAGACACAGACACTGTAGACACACAGACACTGTAGACACACAGACACTGTAGACACAGACACTGTAGACACACAGACACTGTAAACACACAGACACTGTAGACACACAGACACTGTAGACACACAGACACTGTAGACACACAGACACTGTAGACACACAGACATTGTAGACACCCAGACACTGTAGGCACAGACACTGTAGACACACAGACACTGTAGACACAGACATTGTAGACACACAGATACTGTAGACACACAAACACTGGAGACAGACAGACAGTGTAGACACACAGACGTAGACACACAGACACTGTAGACACACAGACACTGTAGACAGACAGACGGACACTGTGGACACATATTGTAGACACACAGACACTGTAGACACACAGTCACTGTCGACACAGACACTGTAGACACACAGACACTGTAGACAGACACACGGACACTATAGACACAGACACTGTAGACACACAGACACTGTAGACACACAGACATTGTAGACTCAGACACTGTAGACACACAGACACTGTAGAAACAGGCATTGTAGGCACAGACACTGTAGACACACATACATTGTAGACTCAGACACTGTAGACACACAGACATTGTAGACACACAGACACTGTAGACACACAGAAACTGTAGACACAGACATTTTAGACACACAGACACTGTAGACACACAGTCACTGTAGACACACAGACATTGTAGACACAGAAACTGTAGACACACAGACACTGTAGACACACAGACACTGTAGACACACAGACACTGTAGATACAGACAATGTAGATACAGACACTGTAGACACACAGACATTGTAGACACACAGACATTGTAGACACACAGACATTGTGGACACACAGACACTGTAGACACACAGACACTGTAGACACACAGACACTGTAGACACACAGACACTGTAGACACACAGACACTGTAAACACACAGACACTGTAGACACACAGACACTGTAGACACACAGACACTGTAGACACACAGACATTGTAGACACCCAGACACTGTAGGCACAGACACTATAGACACACAGACACTGTAGACACACAAACACTGTAGACACAGACATTGTAGACACACAGACACTGTAGACACACAGACACTGTAGACACACAAACACTGTAGACACACAGACGTAGACACACAGACACTGTAGACACAGACACTGTAGACACACAGACACTGTAGACAGACACACGGACACTGTGGACACATATTGTAGACACACAGACACTGTAGACACACAGTCACTGTAGACACAGACACTGTAGACACACAGACTCTGTAGACAGACACACGGACACTGTAGACACAGACATTGTAGACACAGACACTGTAGACACACAGAAATTGTAGACTCAGACACTGTAGACACAGACACTGTAGACACAGGCACTGTAGACACAGACACTGTAGACACAGACACACGGACACACAGACATTGTAGACTCAGACACTGTAGACACAGACACTGTAGACACAGACACTGTACACACACAGACACTGTAGACACACAGACATTGTAGACTCAGACACTGTAGACACAGACACTGTAGACACAGTAGACACAGACACTGTAGACACAGACACTGTAGACACAGTAGACACAGACACTGTAGACACAGGCATTCTAGACACACAGACACTGTAGACACACAGACACTGTAGACACACAGACACTGTATATACAGTCACTGTAGACACACAGACACTGTAGAAACACAGACACTGTAGACACACAGACATTGTAGACACACAAACATTGTAGACACACAGACACTGTAGACACATAGTCACTGTAGACATTTTAGACACACAGACACTGTAGACACAGACACTGTAGACACACAGACATTGTAGACACACAGACACTGTAGACACACAGAAACTGTAGACACAGACATTTTAGACACACAGACACTGTAGACACACAGACATTGTAGACACAGACACTGTAGAGACACAGACAGTGTAGATACAGACAATGTAGATACAGACACTGTAGACACACAGATATTGTAGACACACAGACACTGTAGACACACAGACACTGTAGACACAGACATTGTAAACACACAGACATTGTAGACACACAGACACTGTAGACACAGACACTGTAGAGACACAGACATTGTAGACACACAGACACTGTAGACACACAGACACTGTAGACACACAGACATAGTAGACACACAGACACTGTAGACACAGACAATGTAGAGACACAGGCATTGTAGACACACAGACATTGTAGACACACAGTCACTGTAGACACACAGACACTGTAGATACACAGACACTGTAGACACAGACATTGTAGACACACAGACATTGTAGACACACAGACACTGTAGACACACAGACACTGTAGACACAGACACTGTAGACACACAGACATTGTAGACACACAGACATTGTAGACACACAGTCACTGTAGACACACAGACACTGTAGACACTGTAGACACACAGACATTGTAGACACACAGACATTGTAGACACACAGACACTGTAGACACAGACACTGTAGACACACAGACACTGTAGACACAGACACTGTAGACACACAGACACTGTAGACACACAGACACTGTAGACACAGACACTGT
This sequence comes from Eledone cirrhosa, assembly GCA_964016885.1. Taxonomy (NCBI): domain Eukaryota; kingdom Metazoa; phylum Mollusca; class Cephalopoda; order Octopoda; family Eledonidae; genus Eledone; species Eledone cirrhosa. Next base: position 3,451,127 of record OZ024759.1, on the reverse strand, counting down.
AGACACATCTTGTAGACACACAGACACTGTAGACACACAGACACTGTAGACACAGACACTGTCGACACACAGACACTGTAAACACACAGACACTGTAGACACACAAACACTGTAGACAGACAGTGTAGACACACAGACACTGTAGACACAGACACTGTAGACACATCTTGTAGACACACAGACACTGTAGACACACAGACACTGTAGACACAGACACTGTAGACACACAGACACTGTAGACACACAGACACTGTAAACACACAGACACTGTAGACACACAGACACTGTAGACACACAGACACTGTAGACACACAGACATTGTAGACACCCAGACACTGTAGGCACAGACACTGTAGACACACAGACACTGTAGACACACAAACACTGTAGACACAGACATTGTAGACACACAGACACTGTAGACACACAAACACTGTAGACAGACAGACAGTGTAGACACACAGACGTAGGCACACAGACACTGTAGACACACAGACACTGTAGACACAGACACTGTAGACACACGGACAATGTAGACAGACACACGGACACTGTAGACACAGACACTGTAGACACACAGACATTGTAGACTCAGACACTGTAGACACAGACACTGTAGACACACAGACACTGTAGACACAGGCATTGTAGACACAGGCATTGTAGGCACAGACACTGTAGACACACAGACATTGTAGACACAGGCACTGTAGACACAGGCACTGTAGACACACAGACATTGTAGACACACAGACATTGTAGACACTCAGACATTGTAGACACACAGACATTGTAGACACACAGTCACTGTAGACACACAGACACTGTAGACACACAGACACTGTAGACACACAGACACTGTAGACACACAGTAACTGTAGACACAGACATTTTAGACACACAGACACTGTAGACACAGACATTGTAGACACACAGACACTGTAGACACACAGACACTGTAGACACACAGACACTGTAGACACACAGACACTGTATATACAGTCACTGTAGACACACAGACACTGTAGACACACAGACACTGTAGACACACAGACACTGTAGACACACAGACATTGTAGACACACAGACATTGTAGACACACAGACATTGTAGACACACAGACATTGTAGACACACAGACATTGTAGACACACAGACACTGTAGACACACAGACACTGTAGACACAGACACTGTAGACACACAGACATTGTAGACACAGGCACTGTAGACACAGGCATTGTAGACACAGAGACACTGTAGACACACAGACACTGTAGACACACAGACATTGTAGACACACAGACACTGTAGACACACAGACACTGTAGACACACAGACACTGTAGACACAGACACTGTAGACACACAGACACTGTAGACACACAGTCATTGTAGACACAGGCACTGTAGACACAGGCATTGTAGACACAGAGACACTGTAGACACACAAACATTGTAGACACACAGACACTAGACACACAGTCACTGTAGACACAGACATTTTAGACACACAGACACTGTAGACACAGACACTGTAGACACAGACACTGTAGACACACAGACATTGTAGACACACAGACACTGTAGACACACAGAAACTGTAGACACAGACATTTTAGACACACAGACACTGTAGACACACAGTCACTGTAGACACACAGACATTGTAGACACACAGACACTGTAGACACACAGACACCTTAGACACACAGACATTGTAGACACAGACACTGTAGAGACACAGACACTGTAGATACAGACACTGTAGACACACAGATATTGTAGACACACAGATATTGTAGACACACAGACACTGTAGACACACAGACACTGTAGACACAGACATTGTAAACACACAGACATTGTAGACACACAGACACTGTAGAGACACAGACATTGTAGACACACAGACATTGTAGACACACAGACACTGTAGACACAGACAATGTAGAGACACAGGCATTGTAGACACACAGACACTCTAGATACACAGACACTGTAGACACACAGACATTGTAGACACACAGTCACTGTAGACACACAGACACTGTAGATACACAGACACTGTAGATACACAGACACTGTAGACACACAGACACTGTAGACACACAGACATTGTAGACACACAGACATTGTAGACACACAGACATTGCAGACACTGTAGACACACAGACACTGTAGACAGACACTGTAGACACACAGACACTGTAGACACAGACACTGTAGACACACAGACACTGTAGACACAGACACTGTGGACACACAGACACTGTAGACACACAGACACTGTAGACACAGACACTGTAGACACACAGACATTGTAGACACACAGACATTGTAGACACACAGACATTGTAGACACACAGACACTGTAGACACAGACACTGTAGACAGACAGACACTGTAGACACAGACACTGTAGACACACAGACACTGTAGACACACAGACACTGTAGACACACAGACACTGTAGACACAGACACTGTAGACACACAGACAATGTAGAGACACAGACACTGTAGACACACAGACACTGTAGACACACAGACACTGTAGACACACAGACGTAGACACACAGACACTGTAGACACACATACATTGTAGACACACAGACACTGTAGATACACAAACACTGTAGACAGACAGACAGTGTAGACACACAGACACTGTAGACACAGACACTGTAGACACATATTGTAGACACACAGACACTGTAGACACACAGTCACTGTAGACACAGACACTGTAGACACACAGACACTGTAGACAGACACACGGACACTGTAGACACAGACACTGTAGACACACAGACATTGTAGACTCAGACACTGTAGACACAGACACTGTAGACACACAGACACTGTAGACACAGGCATTGTATTCACAGACACTGTAGACACAGACACACGGACACTGTAGACACAGGCATTGTAGACACACAGACATTGTAGACTCAGAGACTGTAGACACACAGACACTGTAGACACAGGTATTGTAGACACAGACACTGTAGACACAGACACACGGACACTGTAGACACAGGCATTGTAGACACACAGACATTGTAGACTCAGACACTGTAGACACAGACACTGTACACACACAGACACTGTAGACACACAAACATTGTAGACTCAGACACTGTAGACACAGACACTGTAGACACAGTAGACACAGACACTGTACACACACAGACACTGTAGACACACAGAGACTGTAGAAACACAGACACTGTAGACACACAGACACTGTAGACACACAGACACTGTAGACACACAGACATTGTAGACACACAGACATTGTAGACACACAGACATTGTAGACACACAGACATTGTAGACACACAGACACTGTAGACACAGACACTGTAGAGACACAGACAATGTAGAGACACAGACATTGTAGACACACAGACACTGTAGACACACAGACACTGTAGACACACAGACATTGTAGACACACAGACACTGTAGACACAGGCATTGTAGACACACAGACACTGTAGATACACAGTCACTGTAGACACACAGACACTGTAGACACACAGACACTGTAGACACACAGACACTGTAGACACACAGACATTGTAGACACACAGACATTGTAGACACACAGACATTGTAGACACACAGACACTGTAGACACACAGACACTGTAGACACAGACACTGTAGACACACAGACACTGTAGACACAGACACTGTAGACACACAGACACTGTAGACACACAGACACTGTAGACACACAGACACTGTAGACACAGACACTGTAGACACACAGACACTGTAGACACAGACACTGTAGACACACAGACATTGTAGACACACAGACATTGTAGACACACAGACACTGTAGACACACAGACACTGTAGACACACAGACACTGTAGACACACAGACATTGTAGACACAGGCACTGTTGACACAGGCACTGTAGACACAGGCATTGTAGACACAGAGACACTGTAGACACACAAACATTGTAGACACACAGACACTGTAGACACACAGTCACTGTAGACACATACACTGTAGACACACAGACACTGTAGACACACAGACACTGTAGACACACAGACATTGTAGACACACAGACACTGTAGACACACAGACACTGTAGACACAGACACTGTAGACACACAGACATTGTAGACTCAGACACTGTAGACACAGACACTGTAGACACAGACACTGTAGACACACAGACACTGTAGACACAGGCTTTGTAGTCACAGACACTGTAGACACAGACACACGGACACTGTAGACACAGGCATTGTAGACGCACAGACATTGTAGACTCAGACACTGTAGACACACAGACACTCTAGACACAGGTATTGTAGACACAGACACTGTAGACACAGACACACGGACACTGTAGACACAGGCATTGTAGACACACAGGCATTGTAGACTCAGACACTGTAGACACAGACACTGTACACACACAGACACTGTAGACACACAGACATTGTAGACTCAGACACTGTAGACACAGTAGACACAGACACTGTAGACACACATACACTGTAGACACAGGCATTGTAGACAAACAGACACTGTAGACACACAAACACTGTAGACACACAAACACTGTAGACACACAGACACTGTATATACAGTCACTGTAGACACACAGACACTGTAGACATAGACACTGTAGACACACAGACACTGTAGACATAGACACTGTAGACACACAGACACTGTAGACACACAGACACTGTAGACACAGACACTGTAGACACACAGACACTGTAGACATAGACACTGTAGACACACAGACACTGTAGACACACAGACATTGTAGACACAGGCACTGTAGACACAGGCATTGTAGACACAGAGACACTGTAGACACACAGACACTGTAGACACACAGACATTGTAGACACACAGACACTGTAGACACACAGTCACTGTAGACACAGACATTTTAGACACACAGACACTGTAGACACATATATTGTAGACACACAGACACTGTAGACACTGTAGACACACAGACACTGTAGACACACAGACACTGTATATACAGTCACTGTAGACACACAGACACTGTAGAAACACAGACACTGTAGACACACAGACACTGTAGACACACAGACACTGTAGACACACAGACACTGTAGACACACAGACATTGTAGACACAGGCACTGTTGACACAGGCACTGTAGACACAGGCATTGTAGACACAGAGACACTGTAGACACACAAACATTGTAGACACACAGACACTGTAGACACACAGTCACTGTAGACACATACACTGTAGACACACAGACACTGTAGGCACAGACACTGTAGACACACAGACACTGTAGACACACAAACACTGTAGACACAGACATTGTAGACACACAGACACTGTAGACACACAAACACTGTAGACAGACAGACAGTGTAGACACACAGACGTAGACACACAGACACTGTAGACACAGACACTGTAGACACACGGACAATGTAGACAGACACACGGACACTGTAGACACAGACACTGTAGACACACAGACATTGTAGACTCAGACACTGTAGACACAGACACTGTAGACACACAGACACTGTAGACACAGGCATTGTAGACACAGGCATTGTAGGCACAGACACTGTAGACACACAGACATTGTAGACACAGGCACTGTAGACACAGGCACTGTAGACACACAGACATTGTAGACACACAGACATTGTAGACACTCAGACATTGTAGACACACAGACATTGTAGACACACAGTCACTGTAGACACACAGACACTGTAGACACACAGACACTGTAGACACACAGACACTGTAGACACACAGACATTGTAGACACACAGACACTGTAGACACACAGTAACTGTAGACACAGACATTTTAGACACACAGACACTGTAGACACAGACATTGTAGACACACAGACACTGTAGACACACAGACACTGTAGACACACAGACACTGTATATACAGTCACTGTAGACACACAGACACTGTAGACACACAGACACTGTAGACACACAGACACTGTAGACACACAGACACTGTAGACACACAGACATTGTAGACACACAGACATTGTAGACACACAGACATTGTAGACACACAGACATTGTAGACACACAGACATTGTAGACACACAGACACTGTAGACACACAGACACTGTAGACACAGACACTGTAGACACACAGACATTGTAGACACAGGCACTGTAGACACAGGCATTGTAGACACAGAGACACTGTAGACACACAGACACTGTAGACACACAGACATTGTAGACACACAGACACTGTAGACACACAGACACTGTAGACACACAGACACTGTAGACACAGACACTGTAGACACACAGACACTGTAGACACACATTCATTGTAGACACAGGCACTGTAGACACAGGCATTGTAGACACAGAGACACTGTAGACACACAAACATTGTAGACACACAGACACTGTAGACACACAGTCACTGTAGACACATACACTGTAGACACACAGACACTGTAGACACACAGACACTGTAGACACACAGACATTGTAGACACACAGACACTGTAGACACACAGACACTGTAGACACAGACACTGTAGACACACAGACATTGTTGACTCAGACACTGTAGACACAGACACTGTAGACACAGACACTGTAGACACACAGACACTGTAGACACAGGCTTTGTAGTCACAGACACTGCAGACACAGACACACGGACACTGTAGACACAGGCATTGTAGACACACAGACATTGTAGACTCAGACACTGTAGACACACAGACACTCTAGACACAGGTATTGTAGACACAGACACACGGACAATGTAGACACAGGCATTGTAGACACACAGGCATTGTAGACTCAGACACTGTAGACACAGACACTGTACACACACAGACACTGTAGACACACAGACATTGTAGACTCAGACACTGTAGACACAGTAGACACAGACACTGTAGACACACATACACTGTAGACACAGGCATTGTAGACAAACAGACACTGTAGACACACAAACACTGTAGACACACAAACACTGTAGACACACAGACACTGTATATACAGTCACTGTAGACACACAGACACTGTAGACATAGACACTGTAGACACACAGACACTGTAGACACACAGACACTGTAGACACACAGACACTGTAGACACAGACACTGTAGACACACAGACACTGTAGACATAGACACTGTAGACACACAGACACTGTAGACACACAGACATTGTAGACACAGGCACTGTAGACACAGGCATTGTAGACACAGAGACACTGTAGACACACAGACACTGTAGACACACAGACATTGTAGACACACAGACACTGTAGACACACAGTCACTGTAGACACAGACATTTTAGACACACAGACACTGTAGACACATATATTGTAGACACACAGACACTGTAGACACTGTAGACACACAGACACTGTAGACACACAGACACTGTATATACAGTCACTGTAGACACACAGACACTGTAGAAACACAGACACTGTAGACACACAGACACTGTAGACACACAGACATTGTAGACACAGGCACTGTTGACACAGGCACTGTAGACACAGGCATTGTAGACACAGAGACACTGTAGACACACAAACATTGTAGACACACAGACACTGTAGACACACAGTCACTGTAGACACATACACTGTAGACACACAGACACTGTAGACACACAGACATTGTAGACACCCAGACACTGTAGGCACAGACACTGTAGACACACAGACACTGTAGACACACAAACACTGTAGACACAGACATTGTAGACACACAGACACTGTAGACACACAAACACTGTAGACAGACAGACAGTGTAGACACACAGACGTAGACACACAGACACTGTAGACACAGACACTGTAGACACACAGACACTGTAGACACAGACACTGTAGACACACGGACAATGTAGACAGACACACGGACACTGTAGACACAGACACTGTAGACACACAGACATTGTAGACTCAGACACTGTAGACACAGACACTGTAGACACACAGACACTGTAGACACAGGCATTGTAGACACAGGCATTGTAGGCACAGACACTGTAGACACACAGACATTGTAGACACAGGCACTGTAGACACAGGCACTGTAGACACACAGACATTGTAGACACACAGACATTGTAGACACTCAGACATTGTAGACACACAGACATTGTAGACACACAGTCACTGTAGACACACAGACACTGTAGACACACAGACACTGTAGACACACAGACATTGTAGACACACAGACACTGTAGACACACAGTAACTGTAGACACAGACATTTTAGACACACAGACACTGTAGACACAGACATTGTAGACACACAGACACTGTAGACACACAGACACTGTATATACAGTCACTGTAGACACACAGACACTGTAGACACACAGACACTGTAGACACACAGACATTGTAGACACACAGACATTGTAGACACACAGACATTGTAGACACACAGACATTGTAGACACACAGACATTGTAGACACACAGACACTGTAGACACACAGACACTGTAGACACAGACACTGTAGACACACAGACATTGTAGACACAGGCACTGTAGACACAGGCATTGTAGACACAGAGACACTGTAGACACACAGACACTGTAGACACACAGACACTGTAGACACACAGACACTGTAGACACACAGACACTGTAGACACAGACACTGTAGACACACAGACACTGTAGACACACAGTCATTGTAGACACAGGCACTGTAGACACAGGCATTGTAGACACAGAGACACTGTAGACACACAAACATTGTAGACACTGTAGACACACAGTCACTGTAGACACAGACATTTTAGACACACAGACACTGTAGACACAGACACTGTAGACACAGACACTGTAGACACACAGACATTGTAGACACACAGACACTGTAGACACACAGAAACTGTAGACACAGACATTTTAGACACACAGACACTGTAGACACACAGTCACTGTAGACACACAGACATTGTAGACACACAGACACTGTAGACACACAGACACCTTAGACACACAGACATTGTAGACACAGACACTGTAGATACAGACACTGTAGACACACAGATATTGTAGACACACAGATATTGTAGACACACAGACACTGTAGACACACAGACACTGTAGACACAGACATTGTAAACACACAGACATTGTAGACACACAGACACTGTAGAGACACAGACATTGTAGACACACAGACATTGTAGACACACAGACACTGTAGACACAGACAATGTAGAGACACAGGCATTGTAGACACACAGACACTGTAGATACACAGACACTGTAGACACAGACATTGTAGACACACAGACATTGTAGACACACAGTCACTGTAGACACACAGACACTGTAGATACACAGACACTGTAGACACACAGACACTGTAGACACACAGACATTGTAGACACACAGACATTGTAGACACACAGACATTGTAGACACACAGACACTGTAGACACACAGATACTGTAGACACAGACACTGTAGACACACAGACACTGTAGACACAGACACTGTAGACACACAGACACTGTAGACACAGACAATGTGGACACACAGACACTGTAGACACAGACACTGTAGACACACAGACACTGTAGACACAGACACTGTAGACACACAGACATTGTAGACACACAGACATTGTAGACACACAGACACTGTAGACACAGACACTGTAGACAGACAGACACTGTAGACACAGACACTGTAGACACACAGACACTGTAGACACACAGACACTGTAGACACACAGACACTGTAGACACACAGACACTGTAGACACAGACACTGTAGACACACAGACAATGTAGAGACACATACACTGTAGACACACAGACACTGTAGACACACAGACGTAGACACACAGACACTGTAGACACACATACATTGTAGACACACAGACACTGTAGATACACAAACACTGTAGACAGACAGACAGTGTATACACACAGACACTGTAGACACAGACACTGTAGACACATATTGTAGACACACAGACACTGTAGACACACAGTCACTGTAGACACAGACACTGTAGACACACAGACACTGTAGACAGACACACGGACACTGTAGACACAGACATTGTAGACACAGACACTGTAGACACACAGACATTGTAGACTCAGACACTGTAGACACAGACACTGTAGACACAGACACTGTAGACACACAGACACTGTAGACACAGGCATTGTATTCACAGACACTGTAGACACAGACACACGGACACTGTAGACACAGGCATTGTAGACACACAGACATTGTAGACTCAGAGACTGTAGACACACAGACACTGTAGACACAGGTATTGTAGACACAGACACTGTAGACACAGACACACGGACACTGTACACACACAGACACTGTAGACACACAGACATTGTAGACTCAGACACTGTAGACACAGACACTGTAGACACAGTAGACACAGACACTGTACACACACAGACACTGTAGACACACAGACACTGTAGAAACACAGACACTGTAGACACACAGACACTGTAGACACACAGACATTGTAGACACACAGACATTGTAGACACACAGACATTGTAGACACACAGACATTGTAGACACACAGACATTGTAGACACACAGACACTGTAGACACAGACACTGTAGAGACACAGACAATGTAGAGACACAGACATTGTAGACACACAGACACTGTAGACACACAGACACTGTAGACACACAGACATTGTAGACACACAGACACTGTAGACACAGACAATGTAGAGACACAGGCATTGTAGACACACAGACACTGTAGATACACAGTCACTGTAGACACACAGACACTGTAGACACACAGACACTGTAGACACACAGACACTGTAGACACACAGACATTGTAGACACACAGACATTGTAGACACACAGACATTGTAGACACACAGACACTGTAGACACACAGACACTGTAGACACAGACACTGTAGACACAGACACTGTAGACACACAGACACTGTAGACACACAGACACTGTAGACACAGACACTGTAGACACACAGACACTGTAGACACAGACACTGTAGACACACAGACATTGTAGACACAAAGACATTGTAGACACACAGACACTGTAGACACAGACACTGTAGACACACAGACACTGTAGACACACAGACACTGTAGACACAGGCATTGTAGTCACAGAGACACTGTAGACACACAGACACTGTAGACACACAGTCACTGTAGACACATACACTGTAGACACACAGACACTGTAGACACACAGACATTGTAGACACACAGACACTGTAGACACACAGACACTGTAGACACAGACACTGTAGACACACAGACATTGTAGACTCAGACACTGTAGACACAGACACTGTAGACACACAGACACTGTAGACACAGGCTTTGTAGTCACAGACACTGTAGACACAGACACACGGACACTGTAGACACAGGCATTGTAGACACACAGACATTGTAGACTCAGACACTGTAGACACACAGACACTCTAGACACAGGTATTGTAGACACAGACACTGTAGACACAGACACACGGACACTGTAGACACAGGCATTGTAGACACACAGGCATTGTAGACTCAGACACTGTAGACACAGACACTGTACACACACAGACACTGTAGACACACAGACATTGTAGACTCAGACACTGTAGACACAGTAGACACAGACACTGTAGACACACATACACTGTAGACACAGGCATTGTAGACAAACAGACACTGTAGACACACAAACACTGTAGACACACAGACACTGTATATACAGTCACTGTAGACACACAGACACTGTAGACATAGACACTGTAGACACACAGACACTGTAGACATAGACACTGTAGACACACAGACACTGTAGACACACAGACACTGTAGACACAGACACTGTAGACACACAGACACTGTAGACATAGACACTGTAGACACACAGACACTGTAGACACACAGACATTGTAGACACAGGCACTGTAGACACAGGCATTGTAGACACAGAGACACTGTAGACACACAGACACTGTAGACACACAGACACTGTAGACACACAGACACTGTAGACACACAGACATTGTAGACACACAGACACTGTAGACACAGGCATTGTAGACACACAGACACTGTAGATACACAGTCACTGTAGACACACAGACACTGTAGACACACAGACACTGTAGACACACAGACACTGTAGACACACAGACATTGTAGACACACAGACATTGTAGACACACAGACATTGTAGACACACAGACACTGTAGACACACAGACACTGTAGACACAGACACTGTAGACACACAGACACTGTAGACACAGACACTGTAGACACACAGACACTGTAGACACACAGACACTGTAGACACACAGACACTGTAGACACAGACACTGTAGACACACAGACACTGTAGACACAGACACTGTAGACACACAGACATTTTAGACACACAGACATTGTAGACACACAGACACTGTAGACACACAGACACTGTAGACACACAGACATTGTAGACACAGGCACTGTTGACACAGGCACTGTAGACACAGGCATTGTAGACACAGAGACACTGTAGACACACAAACATTGTAGACACACAGACACTGTAGACACACAGTCACTGTAGACACATACACTGTAGACACACAGACACTGTAGACACACAGACACTGTAGACACACAGACATTGTAGACACACAGACACTGTAGACACACAGACACTGTAGACACAGACACTGTAGACACACAGACATTGTAGACTCAGACACTGTAGACACAGACACTGTAGACACAGACACTGTAGACACACAGACACTGTAGACACAGGCTTTGTAGTCACAGACACTGTAGACACAGACACACGGACACTGTAGACACAGGCATTGTAGACACACAGACATTGTAGACTCAGACACTGTAGACACACAGACACTCTAGACACAGGTATTGTAGACACAGACACTGTAGACACAGACACACGGACACTGTAGACACAGGCATTGTAGACACACAGGCATTGTAGACTCAGACACTGTAGACACAGACACTGTACACACACAGACACTGTAGACACACAGACATTGTAGACTCAGACACTGTAGACACAGTAGACACAGACACTGTAGACACACATACACTGTAGACACAGGCATTGTAGACAAACAGACACTGTAGACACACAAACACTGTAGACACACAAACACTGTAGACACACAGACACTGTATATACAGTCACTGTAGACACACAGACACTGTAGACATAGACACTGTAGACACACAGACACTGTAGACATAGACACTGTAGACACACAGACACTGTAGACACACAGACACTGTAGACACAGACACTGTAGACACACAGACACTGTAGACATAGACACTGTAGACACACAGACACTGTAGACACACAGACATTGTAGACACAGGCACTGTAGACACAGGCATTGTAGACACAGAGACACTGTAGACACACAGACACTGTAGACACACAGACATTGTAGACACACAGACACTGTAGACACACAGTCACTGTAGACACAGACATTTTAGACACACAGACACTGTAGACACATATATTGTAGACACACAGACACTGTAGACACTGTAGACACACAGACACTGTAGACACACAGACACTGTATATACAGTCACTGTAGACACACAGACACTGTAGAAACACAGACACTGTAGACACACAGACACTGTAGACACACAGACACTGTAGACACACAGACACTGTAGACACACAGACATTGTAGACACAGGCACTGTTGACACAGGCACTGTAGACACAGGCATTGTAGACACAGAGACACTGTAGACACACAAACATTGTAGACACACAGACACTGTAGACACACAGTCACTGTAGACACATACACTGTAGACACACAGACACTGTAGACACACAGACATTGTAGACACCCAGACACTGTAGGCACAGACACTGTAGACACACAGACACTGTAGACACACAAACACTGTAGACACAGACATTGTAGACACACAGACACTGTAGACACACAAACACTGTAGACAGACAGACAGTGTAGACACACAGACGTAGACACACAGACACTGTAGACACAGACACTGTAGACACACGGACAATGTAGACAGACACACGGACACTGTAGACACAGACACTGTAGACACACAGACATTGTAGACTCAGACACTGTAGACACAGACACTGTAGACACACAGACACTGTAGACACAGGCATTGTAGACACAGGCATTGTAGGCACAGACACTGTAGACACACAGACATTGTAGACACAGGCACTGTAGACACAGGCACTGTAGACACACAGACATTGTAGACACACAGACATTGTAGACACTCAGACATTGTAGACACACAGACATTGTAGACACACAGTCACTGTAGACACACAGACACTGTAGACACACAGACACTGTAGACACACAGACACTGTAGACACACAGACATTGTAGACACACAGACACTGTAGACACACAGTAACTGTAGACACAGACATTTTAGACACACAGACACTGTAGACACAGACATTGTAGACACACAGACACTGTAGACACACAGACACTGTAGACACACAGACACTGTATATACAGTCACTGTAGACACACAGACACTGTAGACACACAGACACTGTAGACACACAGACACTGTAGACACACAGACACTGTAGACACACAGACATTGTAGACACACAGACATTGTAGACACACAGACATTGTAGACACACAGACATTGTAGACACACAGACATTGTAGACACACAGACACTGTAGACACACAGACACTGTAGACACAGACACTGTAGACACACAGACATTGTAGACACAGGCACTGTAGACACAGGCATTGTAGACACAGAGACACTGTAGACACACAGACACTGTAGACACACAGACATTGTAGACACACAGACACTGTAGACACACAGACACTGTAGACACACAGACACTGTAGACACAGACACTGTAGACACACAGACACTGTAGACACACATTCATTGTAGACACAGGCACTGTAGACACAGGCATTGTAGACACAGAGACACTGTAGACACACAAACATTGTAGACACACAGACACTGTAGACACACAGTCACTGTAGACACATACACTGTAGACACACAGACACTGTAGACACACAGACACTGTAGACACACAGACATTGTAGACACACAGACACTGTAGACACACAGACACTGTAGACACAGACACTGTAGACACACAGACATTGTTGACTCAGACACTGTAGACACAGACACTGTAGACACAGACACTGTAGACACACAGACACTGTAGACACAGGCTTTGTAGTCACAGACACTGCAGACACAGACACACGGACACTGTAGACACAGGCATTGTAGACACACAGACATTGTAGACTCAGACACTGTAGACACACAGACACTCTAGACACAGGTATTGTAGACACAGACACACGGACAATGTAGACACAGGCATTGTAGACACACAGGCATTGTAGACTCAGACACTGTAGACACAGACACTGTAGACACAGACACTGTACACACACAGACACTGTAGACACACAGACATTGTAGACTCAGACACTGTAGACACAGTAGACACAGACACTGTAGACACACATACACTGTAGACACAGGCATTGTAGACAAACAGACACTGTAGACACACAAACACTGTAGACACACAAACACTGTAGACACACAGACACTGTATATACAGTCACTGTAGACACACAGACACTGTAGACATAGACACTGTAGACACACAGACACTGTAGACATAGACACTGTAGACACACAGACACTGTAGACACACAGACACTGTAGACACAGACACTGTAGACACACAGACACTGTAGACATAGACACTGTAGACACACAGACACTGTAGACACACAGACATTGTAGACACAGGCACTGTAGACACAGGCATTGTAGACACAGAGACACTGTAGACACACAGACACTGTAGACACACAGACATTGTAGACACACAGACACTGTAGACACACAGTCACTGTAGACACAGACATTTTAGACACACAGACACTGTAGACACATATATTGTAGACACACAGACACTGTAGACACTGTAGACACACAGACACTGTAGACACACAGACACTGTATATACAGTCACTGTAGACACACAGACACTGTAGACACACAGACACTGTAGACACACAGACATTGTAGACACAGGCACTGTTGACACAGGCACTGTAGACACAGGCATTGTAGACACAGAGACACTGTAGACACACAAACATTGTAGACACACAGACACTGTAGACACACAGTCACTGTAGACACATACACTGTAGACACACAGACACTGTAGACACACAGACATTGTAGACACCCAGACACTGTAGGCACAGACACTGTAGACACACAGACACTGTAGACACACAAACACTGTAGACACAGACATTGTAGACACACAGACACTGTAGACACACAAACACTGTAGACAGACAGACAGTGTAGACACACAGACGTAGACACACAGACACTGTAGACACAGACACTGTAGACACACAGACACTGTAGACACAGACACTGTAGACACACGGACAATGTAGACAGACACACGGACACTGTAGACACAGACACTGTAGACACACAGACATTGTAGACTCAGACACTGTAGACACAGACACTGTAGACACACAGACACTGTAGACACAGGCATTGTAGACACAGGCATTGTAGGCACAGACACTGTAGACACACAGACATTGTAGACACAGGCACTGTAGACACAGGCACTGTAGACACACAGACATTGTAGACACACAGACATTGTAGACACTCAGACATTGTAGACACACAGACATTGTAGACACACAGTCACTGTAGACACACAGACACTGTAGACACACAGACACTGTAGACACACAGACACTGTAGACACACAGACATTGTAGACACACAGACACTGTAGACACACAGTAACTGTAGACACAGACATTTTAGACACACAGACACTGTAGACACAGACATTGTAGACACACAGACACTGTAGACACACAGACACTGTATATACAGTCACTGTAGACACACAGACACTGTAGACACACAGACACTGTAGACACACAGACATTGTAGACACACAGACATTGTAGACACACAGACATTGTAGACACACAGACATTGTAGACACACAGACATTGTAGACACACAGACACTGTAGACACACAGACACTGTAGACACAGACACTGTAGACACACAGACATTGTAGACACAGGCACTGTAGACACAGGCATTGTAGACACAGAGACACTGTAGACACACAGACACTGTAGACACACAGACATTGTAGACACACAGACACTGTAGACACACAGACACTGTAGACACACAGACACTGTAGACACAGACACTGTAGACACACAGACACTGTAGACACACAGTCATTGTAGACACAGGCACTGTAGACACAGGCATTGTAGACACAGAGACACTGTAGACACACAAACATTGTAGACACTGTAGACACACAGTCACTGTAGACACAGACATTTTAGACACACAGACACTGTAGACACAGACACTGTAGACACAGACACTGTAGACACACAGACATTGTAGACACACAGACACTGTAGACACACAGAAACTGTAGACACAGACATTTTAGACACACAGACACTGTAGACACACAGTCACTGTAGACACACAGACATTGTAGACACACAGACACTGTAGACACACAGACACCTTAGACACACAGACATTGTAGACACAGACACTGTAGAGACACAGACACTGTAGATACAGACACTGTAGACACACAGATATTGTAGACACACAGATATTGTAGACACACAGACACTGTAGACACACAGACACTGTAGACACAGACATTGTAAACACACAGACATTGTAGACACACAGACACTGTAGAGACACAGACATTGTAGACACACAGACATTGTAGACACACAGACACTGTAGACACAGACAATGTAGAGACACAGGCATTGTAGACACACAGACACTGTAGATACACAGACACTGTAGACACAGACATTGTAGACACACAGACATTGTAGACACACAGTCACTGTAGACACACAGACACTGTAGATACACAGACACTGTAGACACACAGACACTGTAGACACACAGACATTGTAGACACACAGACATTGTAGACACACAGACATTGTAGACACACAGACACTGTAGACACACAGATACTGTAGACACAGACACTGTAGACACACAGACACTGTAGACACAGACACTGTAGACACACAGAAATGTAGACACAGACAATGTGGACACACAGACACTGTAGACACAGACACTGTAGACACACAGACACTGTAGACACAGACACTGTAGACACACAGACATTGTAGACACACAGACATTGTAGACACACAGACACTGTAGACACAGACACTGTAGACAGACAGACACTGTAGACACAGACACTGTAGACACACAGACACTGTAGACACACAGACACTGTAGACACACAGACACTGTAGACACACAGACACTGTAGACACAGACACTGTAGACACACAGACAATGTAGAGACACATACACTGTAGACACACAGACACTGTAGACACACAGACGTAGACACACAGACACTGTAGACACACATACATTGTAGACACACAGACACTGTAGATACACAAACACTGTAGACAGACAGACAGTGTATACACACAGACACTGTAGACACAGACACTGTAGACACATATTGTAGACACACAGACACTGTAGACACACAGTCACTGTAGACACAGACACTGTAGACACACAGACACTGTAGACAGACACACGGACACTGTAGACACAGACATTGTAGACACAGACACTGTAGACACACAGACATTGTAGACTCAGACACTGTAGACACAGACACTGTAGACACAGACACTGTAGACACACAGACACTGTAGACACAGGCATTGTATTCACAGACACTGTAGACACAGACACACGGACACTGTAGACACAGGCATTGTAGACACACAGACATTGTAGACTCAGAGACTGTAGACACACAGACACTGTAGACACAGGTATTGTAGACACAGACACTGTAGACACAGACACACGGACACTGTACACACACAGACACTGTAGACACACAGACATTGTAGACTCAGACACTGTAGACACAGACACTGTAGACACAGTAGACACAGACACTGTACACACACAGACACTGTAGACACACAGACACTGTAGAAACACAGACACTGTAGACACACAGACACTGTAGACACACAGACATTGTAGACACACAGACATTGTAGACACACAGACATTGTAGACACACAGACATTGTAGACACACAGACATTGTAGACACACAGACACTGTAGACACAGACACTGTAGAGACACAGACAATGTAGAGACACAGACATTGTAGACACACAGACACTGTAGACACACAGACACTGTAGACACACAGACATTGTAGACACACAGACACTGTAGACACAGACAATGTAGAGACACAGGCATTGTAGACACACAGACACTGTAGATACACAGACACTGTAGACACAGACACTGTAGACACACAGACATTGTAGACACACAGACACTGTAGACACAGGCACTGTAGACACAGGCATTGTAGACACAGAGACACTGTAGACACACAGACACTGTAGACACACAGACATTGTAGACACACAGACACTGTAGACACACAGTCACTGTAGACACAGACATTTTAGACACACAGACACTGTAGACACAGATATTGTAGACACTGTAGACACACAGACACTGTAGACACACAGACACTGTATATACAGTCACTGTAGACACACAGACACTGTAGAAACACAGACACTGTAGACACACAGACACTGTAGACACACAGACACTGTAGACACACAGACACTGTAGACACACAGACATTGTAGACACAGGCACTGTTGACACAGGCACTGTAGACACAGGCATTGTAGACACAGAGACACTGTAGACACACAAACATTGTAGACACACAGACACTGTAGACACACAGTCACTGTAGACACATACACTGTAGACACACAGACACTGTAGACACACAGACACTGTAGACACACAGACATTGTAGACACACAGACACTGTAGACACACAGACACTGTAGACACACAGACATTGTAGACACACAGACACTGTAGACACACAGTAACTGTAGACACAGACATTTTAGACACACAGACACTGTAGACACAGACATTGTAGACACAGACATTGTAGACACACAGACACTGTAGACACACAGACACTGTAGACACACAGACACTGTATATACAGTCACTGTAGACACACAGACACTGTAGACACACAGACACTGTAGACACACAGACACTGTAGACACACAGACACTGTAGACACACAGACATTGTAGACACACAGACATTGTAGACACACAGACATTGTAGACACACAGACATTGTAGACACACAGACATTGTAGACACACAGACACTGTAGACACACAGACACTGTAGACACAGACACTGTAGACACACAGACATTGTAGACACAGGCACTGTAGACACAGGCATTGTAGACACAGAGACACTGTAGACACACAGACACTGTAGACACACAGACATTGTAGACACACAGACACTGTAGACACACAGACACTGTAGACACACAGACACTGTAGACACAGACACTGTAGACACACAGACACTGTAGACACACATTCATTGTAGACACAGGCACTGTAGACACAGGCATTGTAGACACAGAGACACTGTAGACACACAAACATTGTAGACACTGTAGATACACAGTCACTGTAGACACAGACATTTTAGACACACAGACACTGTAGACACAGACACTGTAGACACAGACACTGTAGACACACAGACACTGTAGACACACAGACACTGTAGACACACAGAAACTGTAGACACAGACATTTTAGACACACAGACACTGTAGACACACAGACATTGTAGACACACAGACACTGTAGACACACAGACACCTTAGACACACAGACATTGTAGACACAGACACTGTAGAGACACAGACACTGTAGATACAGACACTGTAGACACACAGATATTGTAGACACACAGATATTGTAGACACACAGATATTGTAGACACACAGACACTGTAGACACACAGACACTGTAGACACAGACATTGTAAACACACAGACATTGTAGACACACAGACACTGTAGAGACACAGACATTGTAGACACACAGACATTGTAGACACACAGACACTGTAGACACAGACAATGTAGAGACACAGGCATTGTAGACACACAGACACTGTAGATACACAGACACTGTAGACACAGACATTGTAGACACACAGACATTGTAGACACACAGTCACTGTAGACACACAGACACTGTAGATACACAGACACTGTAGACACACAGACACTGTAGACACACAGACATTGTAGACACACAGACATTGTAGACACACAGACATTGTAGACACACAGACACTGTAGACACACAGATACTGTAGACACAGACACTGTAGACACACAGACACTGTAGACACAGACACTGTAGACACACAGACACTGTAGACACACAGACACTGTAGACACACAGACACTGTAGACACAGACACTGTAGACACACAGACACTGTAGACACAGACACTGTAGACACACAGACATTGTAGACACACAGACACTGTAGACACAGACACTGTAGACACACAGACACTGTAGACACACAGACACTGTAGACACACAGACATTGTAGACACAGGCACTGTTGACACAGGCACTGTAGACACAGGCATTGTAGACACAGAGACACTGTAGACACACAAACATTGTAGACACACAGACACTGTAGACACACAGTCACTGTAGACACACAGACACTGTAGACACACAGACACTGTAGACACACAGACACTGTAGACACACAGACACTGTAGACACAGACACTGTAGACACACAGACATTGTAGACTCAGACACTGTAGACACAGACACTGTAGACACAGACACTGTAGACACACAGACACTGTAGACACAGGCTTTGTAGTCACAGACACTGTAGACACAGACACACGGACACTGTAGACACAGGCATTGTAGACACACAGACATTGTAGACTCAGACACTGTAGACACACAGACACTCTAGACACAGGTATTGTAGACACAGACACTGTAGACACAGACACACGGACAATGTAGACACAGGCATTGTAGACACACAGGCATTGTAGACTCAGACACTGTAGACACAGACACTGTAGACACAGACACTGTACACACACAGACACTGTAGACACACAGACATTGTAGACTCAGACACTGTAGACACAGTAGACACAGACACTGTAGACACACATACACTGTAGACACAGGCATTGTAGACAAACAGACACTGTAGACACACAAACACTGTAGACACACAAACACTGTAGACACACAGACACTGTATATACAGTCACTGTAGACACACAGACACTGTAGACATAGACACTGTAGACACACAGACACTGTAGACATAGACACTGTAGACACACAGACACTGTAGACACACAGACACTGTAGACACAGACACTGTAGACACACAGACACTGTAGACACACAGACACTGTAGACACACAGACATTGTAGACACAGGCACTGTAGACACAGGCATTGTAGACACAGAGACACTGTAGACACACAGACACTGTAGACACACAGACATTGTAGACACACAGACACTGTAGACACACAGTCACTGTAGACACAGACATTTTAGACACACAGACACTGTAGACACATATATTGTAGACACACAGACACTGTAGACACTGTAGACACACAGACACTGTAGACACACAGACACTGTATATACAGTCACTGTAGACACACAGACACTGTAGAAACACAGACACTGTAGACACACAGACACTGTAGACACACAGACACTGTAGACACACAGACATTGTAGACACAGGCACTGTTGACACAGGCACTGTAGACACAGGCATTGTAGACACAGAGACACTGTAGACACACAAACATTGTAGACACACAGACACTGTAGACACACAGTCACTGTAGACACATACACTGTAGACACACAGACACTGTAGACACACAGACATTGTAGACACCCAGACACTGTAGGCACAGACACTGTAGACACACAGACACTGTAGACACACAAACACTGTAGACACAGACATTGTAGACACACAGACACTGTAGACACACAAACACTGTAGACAGACAGACAGTGTAGACACACAGACGTAGACACACAGACACTGTAGACACAGACACTGTAGACACACAGACACTGTAGACACAGACACTGTAGACACACGGACAATGTAGACAGACACACGGACACTGTAGACACAGACACTGTAGACACACAGACATTGTAGACTCAGACACTGTAGACACAGACACTGTAGACACACAGACACTGTAGACACAGGCATTGTAGACACAGGCATTGTAGGCACAGACACTGTAGACACACAGACATTGTAGACACAGGCACTGTAGACACAGGCACTGTAGACACACAAACATTGTAGACACTGTAGACACACAGTCACTGTAGACACAGACATTTTAGACACACAGACACTGTAGACACAGACACTGTAGACACAGACACTGTAGACACACAGACATTGTAGACACACAGACACTGTAGACACACAGAAACTGTAGACACAGACATTTTAGACACACAGACACTGTAGACACACAGTCACTGTAGACACACAGACATTGTAGACACACAGACACTGTAGACACACAGACACCTTAGACACACAGACATTGTAGACACAGACACTGTAGAGACACAGACACTGTAGATACAGACACTGTAGACACACAGATATTGTAGACACACAGATATTGTAGACACACAGACACTGTAGACACACAGACACTGTAGACACAGACATTGTAAACACACAGACATTGTAGACACACAGACACTGTAGAGACACAGACATTGTAGACACACAGACATTGTAGACACACAGACAATGTAGAGACACAGGCATTGTAGACACACAGACACTGTAGATACACAGACACTGTAGACACAGACATTGTAGACACACAGACATTGTAGACACACAGTCACTGTAGACACACAGACACTGTAGATACACAGACACTGTAGACACACAGACACTGTAGACACACAGACATTGTAGACACACAGACATTGTAGACACACAGACATTGTAGACACACAGACACTGTAGACACACAGATACTGTAGACACAGACACTGTAGACACACAGACACTGTAGACACAGACACTGTAGACACACAGACACTGTAGACACAGACACTGTGGACACACAGACACTGTGGACACACAGACACTGTAGACACAGACACTGTAGACACACAGACACTGTAGACACAGACACTGTAGACACACAGACATTGTAGACACACAGACATTGTAGACACACAGACACTGTAGACACAGACACTGTAGACAGACAGACACTGTAGACACAGACACTGTAGACACACAGACACTGTAGACACACAGACACTGTAGACACACAGACACTGTAGACACACAGACACTGTAGACACAGACACTGTAGACACACAGACAATGTAGAGACACAGACACTGTAGACACACAGACGTAGACACACAGACACTGTAGACACACATACATTGTAGACACACAGACACTGTAGATACACAAACACTGTAGACAGACAGACAGTGTAGACACACAGACACTGTAGACACAGACACTGTAGACACATATTGTAGACACACAGACACTGTAGACACACAGTCACTGTAGACACAGACACTGTAGACACACAGACACTGTAGACAGACACACGGACACTGTAGACACAGACATTGTAGACACAGACACTGTAGACACACAGACATTGTAGACTCAGACACTGTAGACACAGACACTGTAGACACAGACACTGTAGACACACAGACACTGTAGACACAGGCATTGTATTCACAGACACTGTAGACACAGACACACGGACACTGTAGACACAGGCATTGTAGACACACAGACATTGTAGACTCAGAGACTGTAGACACACAGACACTGTAGACACAGGTATTGTAGACACAGACACTGTAGACACAGACACACGGACACTGTAGACACAGGCATTGTAGACACACAGACATTGTAGACTCAGACACTGTAGACACAGACACTGTACACACACAGACACTGTAGACACACAGACATTGTAGACTCAGACACTGTAGACACAGACACTGTAGACACAGTAGACACAGACACTGTACACACACAGACACTGTAGACACACAGACACTGTAGAAACACAGACACTGTAGACACACAGACACTGTAGACACACAGACATTGTAGACACACAGACATTGTAGACACACAGACATTGTAGACACACAGACATTGTAGACACACAGACATTGTAGACACACAGACACTGTAGACACAGACACTGTAGAGACACAGACAATGTAGAGACACAGACATTGTAGACACACAGACACTGTAGACACACAGACACTGTAGACACACAGACATTGTAGACACACAGACACTGTAGACACAGACAATGTAGAGACACAGGCATTGTAGACACACAGACACTGTAGATACACAGTCACTGTAGACACACAGACACTGTAGACACACAGACACTGTAGACACACAGACATTGTAGACACACAGACATTGTAGACACACAGACATTGTAGACACACAGACACTGTAGACACACAGACACTGTAGACACAGACACTGTAGACACACAGACACTGTAGACACAGACACTGTAGACACACAGACACTGTAGACACACAGACACTGTAGACACAGACACTGTAGACACACAGACACTGTAGACACAGACACTGTAGACACACAGACATTGTAGACACAAAGACATTGTAGACACACAGACACTGTAGACACAGACACTGTAGACACACAGACACTGTAGACACACAGACACTGTAGACACAGGCATTGTAGTCACAGAGACACTGTAGACACACAGACACTGTAGACACACAGTCACTGTA
This sequence comes from Eledone cirrhosa, assembly GCA_964016885.1. NCBI lineage: Eukaryota > Metazoa > Mollusca > Cephalopoda > Octopoda > Eledonidae > Eledone > Eledone cirrhosa. The sequence goes on along the minus strand of OZ024759.1, from coordinate 3,425,093 downwards.
GACACATACACTGTAGACACACAGACACTGTAGACACACAGACATTGTAGACACACAGACACTGTAGACACACAGACACTGTAGACACAGACACTGTAGACACACAGACATTGTAGACTCAGACACTGTAGACACAGACACTGTAGACACACAGACACTGTAGACACAGGCTTTGTAGTCACAGACACTGTAGACACAGACACACGGACACTGTAGACACAGGCATTGTAGACACACAGACATTGTAGACTCAGACACTGTAGACACACAGACACTCTAGACACAGGTATTGTAGACACAGACACTGTAGACACAGACACACGGACACTGTAGACACAGGCATTGTAGACACACAGGCATTGTAGACTCAGACACTGTAGACACACACACTGTACACACACAGACACTGTAGACACACAGACATTGTAGACTCAGACACTGTAGACACAGTAGACACAGACACTGTAGACACACATACACTGTAGACACAGGCATTGTAGACAAACAGACACTGTAGACACACAAACACTGTAGACACACAGACACTGTATATACAGTCACTGTAGACACACAGACACTGTAGACATAGACACTGTAGACACACAGACACTGTAGACATAGACACTGTAGACACACAGACACTGTAGACACACAGACACTGTAGACACAGACACTGTAGACACACAGACACTGTAGACATAGACACTGTAGACACACAGACACTGTAGACACACAGACATTGTAGACACAGGCACTGTAGACACAGGCATTGTAGACACACAGACACTGTAGACACACAGACATTGTAGACACACAGACACTGTAGACACACAGTCACTGTAGACACAGACATTTTAGACACACAGACACTGTAGACACAGATATTGTAGACACACAGACACTGTAGACACACAGACACTGTAGACACACAGACACTGTATATACAGTCACTGTAGACACACAGACACTGTAGAAACACAGACACTGTAGACACACAGACACTGTAGACACACAGACACTGTAGACACACAGACACTGTAGACACACAGACATTGTAGACACAGGCACTGTTGACACAGGCACTGTAGACACAGGCATTGTAGACACAGAGACACTGTAGACACACAAACATTGTAGACACACAGACACTGTAGACACACAGTCACTGTAGACACATACACTGTAGACACACAGACACTGTAGACACACCGACACTGTAGACACACAGACACTGTAGACACACAGACATTGTAGACACACAGACACTGTAGACACACAGACACTGTAGACACAGACACTGTAGACACACAGACATTGTAGACTCAGACACTGCAGACACAGACACTGTAGACACAGACACTGTAGACACACAGACACTGTAGACACAGGCTTTGTAGTCACAGACACTGTAGACACAGACACACAGACACTGTAGACACAGGCATTGTAGACACACAGACATTGTAGACTCAGACACTGTAGACACAGACACTGTAGACACAGACACTGTACACACACAGACACTGTAGACACACAGACTTTGTAGACTCAGACACTGTAGACACAGACACTGTAGACACAGTAGACACAGACACTGTAGACACACATACACTGTAGACACAGGCATTGTAGACACACAGACACTGTAGACACACAGACACTGTAGACACACAGACACTGTATATACAGTCACTGTAGACACACAGACACTGTAGACACACAGACACTGTAGACACACAGACACTGTAGACACACAGACATTGTAGACACACAGACATTGTAGACACACAGACATTGTAGACACACAGACACTGTAGACACACAGACACTGTAGACACAGACACTGTAGACACACAGACACTGTAGACATAGACACTGTAGACACACAGACACTGTAGACACACAGACATTGTAGACACAGGCACTGTAGACACAGGCATTGTAGACACAGAGACACTGTAGACACACAGACACTGTAGACACACAGACATTGTAGACACACAGACACTGTAGACACACAGTCACTGTAGACACAGACATTTTAGACACACAGACACTGTAGACACAGATATTGTAGACACACAGACACTGTAGACACTGTAGACACACAGACACTGTAGACACACAGACACTGTAGACACACAGACACTGTATATACAGTCACTGTAGACACACAGACACTGTAGAAACACAGACACTGTAGACACACAGACACTGTAGACACACAGACACTGTAGACACACAGACACTGTAGACACACAGACATTGTAGACACAGGCACTGTTGACACAGGCACTGTAGACACAGAGACACTGTAGACACACAAACATTGTAGACACACAGACACTGTAGACACACAGTCACTGTAGACACATACACTGTAGACACATACACTGTAGACACACAGACACTGTAGACACACCGACATTGTAGACACACAGACACTGTAGACACACAGACATTGTAGACACACAGACACTGTAGACACACAGACACTGTAGACACAGACACTGTAGACACACAGACATTGTAGACTCAGACACTGCAGACACAGACACTGTAGACACACAGACACTGTAGACACAGGCTTTGTAGTCACAGACACTGTAGACACAGACACACAGACACTGTAGACACAGGCATTGTAGACACACAGACATTGTAGACTCAGACACTGTAGACACAGACACTGTAGACACAGACACTGTACACACACAGACACTGTAGACACACAGACATTGTAGACTCAGACACTGTAGACACAGACACTGTAGACACAGTAGACACAGACACTGTAGACACACATACACTGTAGACACAGGCATTGTAGACACACAGACACTGTAGACACACAGACACTGTAGACACACAGACACTGTATATACAGTCACTGTAGACACACAGACACTGTAGACACACAGACACTGTAGACACACAGTCACTGTAGACACATACACTGTAGACACACAGACACTGTAGACACACAGACATTGTAGACACACAGACACTGTAGACACACAGACACTGTAGACACAGACACTGTAGACACACAGACATTGTAGACTCAGACACTGTAGACACAGACACTGTAGACACACAGACACTGTAGACACAGGCTTTGTAGTCACAGACACTGTAGACACAGACACACGGACACTGTAGACACAGGCATTGTAGACACACAGACATTGTAGACTCAGACACTGTAGACACACAGACACTCTAGACACAGGTATTGTAGACACAGACACTGTAGACACAGACACACGGACACTGTAGACACAGGCATTGTAGACACACAGGCATTGTAGACTCAGACACTGTAGACACACACACTGTACACACACAGACACTGTAGACACACAGACATTGTAGACTCAGACACTGTAGACACAGTAGACACAGACACTGTAGACACACATACACTGTAGACACAGGCATTGTAGACAAACAGACACTGTAGACACACAAACACTGTAGACACACAGACACTGTATATACAGTCACTGTAGACACACAGACACTGTAGACATAGACACTGTAGACACACAGACACTGTAGACATAGACACTGTAGACACACAGACACTGTAGACACACAGACACTGTAGACACAGACACTGTAGACACACAGACACTGTAGACATAGACACTGTAGACACACAGACACTGTAGACACACAGACATTGTAGACACAGGCACTGTAGACACAGGCATTGTAGACACACAGACACTGTAGACACACAGACATTGTAGACACACAGACACTGTAGACACACAGTCACTGTAGACACAGACATTTTAGACACACAGACACTGTAGACACAGATATTGTAGACACACAGACACTGTAGACACACAGACACTGTAGACACACAGACACTGTATATACAGTCACTGTAGACACACAGACACTGTAGAAACACAGACACTGTAGACACACAGACACTGTAGACACACAGACACTGTAGACACACAGACATTGTAGACACAGGCACTGTTGACACAGGCACTGTAGACACAGGCATTGTAGACACAGAGACACTGTAGACACACAAACATTGTAGACACACAGACACTGTAGACACACAGTCACTGTAGACACATACACTGTAGACACACAGACACTGTAGACACACCGACACTGTAGACACACAGACACTGTAGACACACAGACATTGTAGACACACAGACACTGTAGACACACAGACACTGTAGACACAGACACTGTAGACACACAGACATTGTAGACTCAGACACTGCAGACACAGACACTGTAGACACAGACACTGTAGACACACAGACACTGTAGACACAGGCTTTGTAGTCACAGACACTGTAGACACAGACACACAGACACTGTAGACACAGGCATTGTAGACACACAGACATTGTAGACTCAGACACTGTAGACACAGACACTGTAGACACAGACACTGTACACACACAGACACTGTAGACACACAGACTTTGTAGACTCAGACACTGTAGACACAGACACTGTAGACACAGTAGACACAGACACTGTAGACACACATACACTGTAGACACAGGCATTGTAGACACACAGACACTGTAGACACACAGACACTGTATATACAGTCACTGTGGACACACAGACACTGTAGACACACAGACACTGTAGACACACAGACACTGTAGACACACAGACATTGTAGACACACAGACATTGTAGACACACAGACATTGTAGACACACAGACACTGTAGACACACAGACACTGTAGACACAGACACTGTAGACACACAGACACTGTAGACATAGACACTGTAGACACACAGACACTGTAGACACACAGACATTGTAGACACAGGCACTGTAGACACAGGCATTGTAGACACAGAGACACTGTAGACACACAGACACTGTAGACACACAGACATTGTAGACACACAGACACTGTAGACACACAGTCACTGTAGACACAGACATTTTAGACACACAGACACTGTAGACACAGATATTGTAGACACACAGACACTGTAGACACTGTAGACACACAGACACTGTAGACACACAGACACTGTAGACACACAGACACTGTATATACAGTCACTGTAGACACACAGACACTGTAGAAACACAGACACTGTAGACACACAGACACTGTAGACACACAGACACTGTAGACACACAGACACTGTAGACACACAGACATTGTAGACACAGGCACTGTTGACACAGGCACTGTAGACACAGAGACACTGTAGACACACAAACATTGTAGACACACAGACACTGTAGACACACAGTCACTGTAGACACATACACTGTAGACACATACACTGTAGACACACAGACACTGTAGACACACCGACATTGTAGACACACAGACACTGTAGACACACAGACATTGTAGACACACAGACACTGTAGACACACAGACACTGTAGACACAGACACTGTAGACACACAGACATTGTAGACTCAGACACTGCAGACACAGACACTGTAGACACAGAAACTGTAGACACACAGACACTGTAGACACAGGCTTTGTAGTCACAGACACTGTAGACACAGACACACAGACACTGTAGACACAGGCATTGTAGACACACAGACATTGTAGACTCAGACACTGTAGACACAGACACTGTAGACACAGACACTGTACACACACAGACACTGTAGACACACAGACATTGTAGACTCAGACACTGTAGACACAGACACTGTAGACACAGTAGACACAGACACTGTAGACACACATACACTGTAGACACAGGCATTGTAGACACACAGACACTGTAGACACACAGACACTGTAGACACACAGACACTGTATATACAGTCACTGTAGACACACAGACACTGTAGACACACAGACACTGTAGACACACAGACATTGTAGACACACAGACATTGTAGACACACAGACATTGTAGACACACAGACACTGTAGACACACAGACACACAGACATTGTAGACACACAGACACTGTAGACACACAGTAACTGTAGACACAGACATTTTAGACACACAGACACTGTAGACACAGACATTGTAGACACACAGACACTGTAGACACACAGACACTGTAGACACACAGACACTGTATATACAGTCACTGTAGACACACAGACACTGTAGACACACAGACACTGTAGACACACAGACACTGTAGACACACAGACATTGTAGACACACAGACATTGTAGACACACAGACACTGTAGACACACAGACACTGTAGACACAGACACTGTAGACACACAGACATTGTAGACACAGGCACTGTAGACACAGGCATTGTAGACACAGAGACACTGTAGACACACAGACACTGTAGACACACAGACATTGTAGACACACAGACACTGTAGACACACAGACACTGTAGACACACAGACACTGTAGACACAGACACTGTAGACACACAGACACTGTAGACACACAGTCATTGTAGACACAGGCACTGTAGACACAGGCATTGTAGACACAGAGACACTGTAGACACACAAACATTGTAGACACTGTAGACACATAGTCACTGTAGACACAGACATTTTAGACACACAGACACTGTAGACACAGACACTGTAGACACAGACACTGTAGACACACAGACATTGTAGACACACAGACACTGTAGACACACAGAAACTGTAGACACAGACATTTTAGACACACAGACACTGTAGACACACAGTCACTGTAGACACACAGACATTGTAGACACACAGACACTGTAGACACACAGACACCTTAGACACACAGACATTGTAGACACAGACACTGTAGAGACACAGACACTGTAGATACAGACACTGTAGACACACAGATATTGTAGACACACAGATATTGTAGACACACAGACACTGTAGACACACAGACACTGTAGACACAGACATTGTAAACACACAGACATTGTAGACACACAGACACTGTAGAGACACAGACATTGTAGACACACAGACATTGTAGACACACAGACACTGTAGACACAGACAATGTAGAGACACAGGCATTGTAGACACACAGACACTGTAGATACACAGACACTGTAGACACAGACATTGTAGACACACAGACATTGTAGACACACAGTCACTGTAGACACACAGACACTGTAGATACACAGACACTGTAGACACACAGACACTGTAGACACACAGACATTGTAGACACACAGACATTGTAGACACACAGACATTGTAGACACACAGACACTGTAGACACACAGACACTGTAGACACAGACACTGTAGACACACAGACACTGTAGACACAGACACTGTAGACACACAGACACTGTAGACACAGACACCGTGGACACACAGACACTGTAGACACAGACACTGTAGACACACAGACACTGTAGACACAGACACTGTAGACACACAGACATTGTAGACACACAGACATTGTAGACACACAGACACTGTAGACACAGACACTGTAGACAGACAGACACTGTAGACACAGACACTGTAGACACACAGACACTGTAGACACACAGACACTGTAGACACACAGACACTGTAGACACACAGACACTGTAGACACAGACACTGTAGACACACAGACAATGTAGAGACACATACACTGTAGACACACAGACACTGTAGACACACAGACGTAGACACACAGACACTGTAGACACACATACATTGTAGACACACAGACACTGTAGATACACAAACACTGTAGACAGACAGACAGTGTAGACACACAGACACTGTAGACACAGACACTGTAGACACATATTGTAGACACACAGACACTGTAGACACACAGTCACTGTAGACACAGACACTGTAGACACACAGACACTGTAGACAGACACACGGACACTGTAGACACAGACATTGTAGACACAGACACTGTAGACACACAGACATTGTAGACTCAGACACTGTAGACACAGACACTGTAGACACAGACACACAGACACTGTAGACACAGGCATTGTATTCACAGACACTGTAGACACAGACACACGGACACTGTAGACACAGGCATTGTAGACACACAGACATTGTAGACTCAGAGACTGTAGACACACAGACACTGTAGACACAGGTATTGTAGACACAGACACTGTAGACACAGACACACGGACACTGTAGACACAGGCATTGTAGACACACAGACATTGTAGACTCAGACACTGTAGACACAGACACTGTACACACACAGACACTGTAGACACACAGACATTGTAGACTCAGACACTGTAGACACAGACACTGTAGACACAGTAGACACAGACACTGTACACACACAGACACTGTAGACACACAGACACTGTAGAAACACAGACACTGTAGACACACAGACACTGTAGACACACAGACACTGTAGACACACAGACATTGTAGACACACAGACATTGTAGACACACAGACATTGTAGACACACAGACATTGTAGACACACAGACATTGTAGACACACAGACACTGTAGACAGAGACACTGTAGAGACACAGACAATGTAGAGACACAGACATTGTAGACACACAGACACTGTAGACACACAGACACTGTAGACACACAGACATTGTAGACACACAGACACTGTAGACACAGACAATGTAGAGACACAGGCATTGTAGACACACAGACACTGTAGATACACAGTCACTGTAGACACACAGACATTGTAGACACACATACACTGTAGACACACAGACACTGTAGACACACCGACATTGTAGACACACAGACACTGTAGACACACAGACATTGTAGACACACAGACACTGTAGACACACAGACACTGTAGACACAGACACTGTAGACACACAGACATTGTAGACTCAGACACTGCAGACACAGACACTGTAGACACAGAAACTGTAGACACACAGACACTGTAGACACAGGCTTTGTAGTCACAGACACTGTAGACACAGACACACAGACACTGTAGACACAGGCATTGTAGACACACAGACATTGTAGACTCAGACACTGTAGACACAGACACTGTAGACACAGACACTGTACACACACAGACACTGTAGACACACAGACATTGTAGACTCAGACACTGTAGACACAGACACTGTAGACACAGTAGACACAGACACTGTAGACACACATACACTGTAGACACAGGCATTGTAGACACACAGACACTGTAGACACACAGACACTGTAGACACACAGACACTGTATATACAGTCACTGTAGACACACAGACACTGTAGACACACAGACACTGTAGACACACAGACACTGTAGACACACAGACATTGTAGACACACAGACATTGTAGACACACAGACATTGTAGACACACAGACACTGTAGACACACAGACACACAGACATTGTAGACACACAGACACTGTAGACACACAGTAACTGTAGACACAGACATTTTAGACACACAGACACTGTAGACACAGACATTGTAGACACACAGACACTGTAGACACACAGACACTGTAGACACACAGACACTGTATATACAGTCACTGTAGACACACAGACACTGTAGACACACAGACACTGTAGACACACAGACACTGTAGACACACAGACATTGTAGACACACAGACATTGTAGACACACAGACATTGTAGACACACAGACATTGTAGACACACAGACATTGTAGACACACAGACACTGTAGACACACAGACACTGTAGACACAGACACTGTAGACACACAGACATTGTAGACACAGGCACTGTAGACACAGGCATTGTAGACACAGAGACACTGTAGACACACAGACACTGTAGACACACAGACATTGTAGACACACAGACACTGTAGACACACAGACACTGTAGACACACAGACACTGTAGACACAGACACTGTAGACACACAGACACTGTAGACACACAGTCATTGTAGACACAGGCACTGTAGACACAGGCATTGTAGACACAGAGACACTGTAGACACACAAACATTGTAGACACTGTAGACACATAGTCACTGTAGACACAGACATTTTAGACACACAGACACTGTAGACACAGACACTGTAGACACAGACACTGTAGACACACAGACATTGTAGACACACAGACACTGTAGACACACAGAAACTGTAGACACAGACATTTTAGACACACAGACACTGTAGACACACAGTCACTGTAGACACACAGACATTGTAGACACACAGACACTGTAGACACACAGACACCTTAGACACACAGACATTGTAGACACAGACACTGTAGAGACACAGACACTGTAGATACAGACACTGTAGACACACAGATATTGTAGACACACAGATATTGTAGACACACAGACACTGTAGACACACAGACACTGTAGACACAGACATTGTAAACACACAGACATTGTAGACACACAGACACTGTAGAGACACAGACATTGTAGACACACAGACATTGTAGACACACAGACACTGTAGACACAGACAATGTAGAGACACAGGCATTGTAGACACACAGACACTGTAGATACACAGACACTGTAGACACAGACATTGTAGACACACAGACATTGTAGACACACAGTCACTGTAGACACACAGACACTGTAGATACACAGACACTGTAGACACACAGACACTGTAGACACACAGACATTGTAGACACACAGACATTGTAGACACACAGACATTGTAGACACACAGACACTGTAGACACACAGACACTGTAGACACAGACACTGTAGACACACAGACACTGTAGACACAGACACTGTAGACACACAGACACTGTAGACACAGACACTGTGGACACACAGACACTGTAGACACAGACACTGTAGACACACAGACACTGTAGACACAGACACTGTAGACACACAGACATTGTAGACACACAGACATTGTAGACACACAGACACTGTAGACACAGACACTGTAGACAGACAGACACTGTAGACACAGACACTGTAGACACACAGACACTGTAGACACACAGACACTGTAGACACACAGACACTGTAGACACACAGACACTGTAGACACAGACACTGTAGACACACAGACAATGTAGAGACACATACACTGTAGACACACAGACGTAGACACACAGACACTGTAGACACACATACATTGTAGACACACAGACACTGTAGATACACAAACACTGCAGACAGACAGTGTAGACACACAGACACTGTAGACACAGACACTGTAGACACATATTGTAGACACACAGACACTGTAGACACACAGTCACTGTAGACACAGACACTGTAGACACACAGACACTGTAGACAGACACACGGACACTGTAGACACAGACATTGTAGACACAGACACTGTAGACACACAGACATTGTAGACTCAGACACTGTAGACACAGACACTGTAGACACAGACACACAGACACTGTAGACACAGGCATTGTATTCACAGACACTGTAGACACAGACACACGGACACTGTAGACACAGGCATTGTAGACACACAGACATTGTAGACTCAGAGACTGTAGACACACAGACACTGTAGACACAGGTATTGTAGACACAGACACTGTAGACACAGACACACGGACACTGTAGACACAGGCATTGTAGACACACAGACATTGTAGACTCAGACACTGTAGACACAGACACTGTACACACACAGACACTGTAGACACACAGACATTGTAGACTCAGACACTGTAGACACAGACACTGTAGACACAGTAGACACAGACACTGTACACACACAGACACTGTAGACACACAGACACTGTAGAAACACAGACACTGTAGACACACAGACACTGTAGACACACAGACACTGTAGACACACAGACATTGTAGACACACAGACATTGTAGACACACAGACATTGTAGACACACAGACATTGTAGACACACAGACATTGTAGACACACAGACACTGTAGACAGAGACACTGTAGAGACACAGACAATGTAGAGACACAGACATTGTAGACACACAGACACTGTAGACACACAGACACTGTAGACACACAGACATTGTAGACACACAGACACTGTAGACACAGACAATGTAGAGACACAGGCATTGTAGACACACAGACACTGTAGATACACAGTCACTGTAGACACACAGACACTGTAGACACACAGACACTGTAGACACACAGACACTGTAGACACACAGACATTGTAGACACACAGACACTGTAGACACACAGACACTGTAGACACAGACACTGTAGACACACAGACACTGTAGACACACAGACACTGTAGACACACAGACACTGTAGACACAGACACTGTAGACACACAGACACTGTAGACACAGACACTGTAGACACACAGACATTGTAGACACAAAGACATTGTAGACACACAGACACTGTAGACACAGACACTGTAGACACACAGACACTGTAGACACACAGACATTGTAGACACAGGCACTGTTGACACAGGCACTGTAGACACAGGCATTGTAGACACAGAGACACTGTAGACACACAAACACTGTAGACACACAGTCACTGTAGACACATACACTGTAGACACACAGACACTGTAGACACACAGACATTGTAGACACACAGACACTGTAGACACACAGACACTGTAGACACAGACACTGTAGACACACAGACATTGTAGACTCAGACACTGTAGACACAGACACTGTAGACACACAGACACTGTAGACACAGGCTTTGTAGTCACAGACACTGTAGACACAGACACACGGACACTGTAGACACAGGCATTGTAGACACACAGACATTGTAGACTCAGACACTGTAGACACACAGACACTCTAGACACAGGTATTGTAGACACAGACACTGTAGACACAGACACCCCGACACTGTAGACACAGGCATTGTAGACACACAGGCATTGTAGACTCAGACACTGTAGACACAGACACTGTAGACACAGACACTGTACACACACAGACACTGTAGACACACAGACATTGTAGACTCAGACATTGTAGACACAGTAGACACAGACACTGTAGACACACATACACTGTAGACACAGGCATTGTAGACAAACAGACACTGTAGACACACAAACACTGTAGACACACAGACACTGTATATACAGTCACTGTAGACACACAGACACTGTAGACATAGACACTGTAGACACACAGACACTGTAGACATAGACACTGTAGACACACAGACACTGTAGACACACAGACACTGTAGACACAGACACTGTAGACACACAGACACTGTAGACATAGACACTGTAGACACACAGACACTGTAGACACACAGACATTGTAGACACAGGCACTGTAGACACAGGCATTGTAGACACAGAGACACTGTAGACACACAGACACTGTAGACACACAGACATTGTAGACACACAGACACTGTAGACACACAGTCACTGTAGACACAGACATTTTAGACACACAGACACTGTAGACACAGATATTGTAGACACACAGACACTGTAGACACACAGACACTGTAGACACACAGACACTGTATATACAGTCACTGTAGACACACAGACACTGTAGAAACACAGACACTGTAGACACACAGACACTGTAGACACACAGACACTGTAGACACACAGACACTGTAGACACACAGACATTGTAGACACAGGCACTGTTGACACAGGCACTGTAGACACAGGCATTGTAGACACAGAGACACTGTAGACACAGAAACATTGTAGACACACAGACACTGTAGACACACAGTCACTGTAGACACATACACTGTAGACACACAGACACTGTAGACACACCGACACTGTAGACACACAGACACTGTAGACACACAGACATTGTAGACACACAGACACTGTAGACACACAGACACTGTAGACACACAGACATTGTAGACTCAGACACTGCAGACACAGACACTGTAGACACAGACACTGTAGACACACAGACACTGTAGACACAGGCTTTGTAGTCACAGACACTGTAGACACAGACACACAGACACTGTAGACACAGGCATTGTAGACACACAGACATTGTAGACTCAGACACTGTAGACACAGACACTGTAGACACAGACACTGTACACACACAAACACTGTAGACACACAGACATTGTAGACTCAGACACTGTAGACACAGACACTGTAGACACAGTAGACACTGTAGACACACATACACTGTAGACACAGGCATTGTAGACACACAGACACTGTAGACACACAGACACTGTAGACACACAGACACTGTATATACAGTCACTGTAGACACACAGACACTGTAGACACACAGACACTGTAGACACACAGACATTGTAGACACACAGACATTGTAGACACACAGACATTGTAGACACACAGACACTGTAGACACACAGACACTGTAGACACAGACACTGTAGACACACAGACACTTAGGCATAGACACTGTAGACACACAGACACTGTAGACACACAGACATTGTAGACACAGGCACTGTAGACACAGGCATTGTAGACACAGAGACACTGTAGACACACAGACACTGTAGACACACAGACATTGTAGACACACAGACACTGTAGACACACAGTCACTGTAGACACAGACATTTTAGACACACAGACACTGTAGACACAGATATTGTAGACACACAGACACTGTAGACACTGTAGACACACAGACACTGTAGACACACAGACACTGTAGACACACAGACACTGTATATACAGTCACTGTAGACACACAGACACTGTAGAAACACAGACACTGTAGACACACAGACACTGTAGACACACAGACACTGTAGACACACAGACACTGTAGACACACAGACATTGTAGACACAGGCACTGTTGACACAGGCACTGTAGACACAGGCATTGTAGACACAGAGACACTGTAGACACACAAACATTGTAGACACACAGACACTGTAGACACACAGTCACTGTAGACACATACACTGTAGACACACAGACACTGTAGACACACCGACATTGTAGACACACAGACACTGTAGACACACAGACATTGTAGACACACAGACACTGTAGACACACAGACACTGTAGACACAGACACTGTAGACACACAGACATTGTAGACTCAGACACTGCAGACACAGACACTGTAGACACAGAAACTGTAGACACACAGACACTGTAGACACAGGCTTTGTAGTCACAGACACTGTAGACACAGACACACAGACACTGTAGACACAGGCATTGTAGACACACAGACATTGTAGACTCAGACACTGTAGACACAGACACTGTAGACACAGACACTGTACACACACAGACACTGTAGACACACAGACATTGTAGACTCAGACACTGTAGACACAGACACTGTAGACACAGTAGACACAGACACTGTAGACACACATACACTGTAGACACAGGCATTGTAGACACACAGACACTGTAGACACACAGACACTGTAGACACACAGACACTGTATATACAGTCACTGTAGACACACAGACACTGTAGACACACAGACACTGTAGACACACAGACACTGTAGACACACAGACATTGTAGACACACAGACATTGTAGACACACAGACATTGTAGACACACAGACACTGTAGACACACAGACACTGTAGACACACAGACATTGTAGACACACAGACACTGTAGACACACAGTAACTGTAGACACAGACATTTTAGACACACAGACACTGTAGACACAGACATTGTAGACACACAGACACTGTAGACACACAGACACTGTAGACACACAGACACTGTATATACAGTCACTGTAGACACACAGACACTGTAGACACACAGACACTGTAGACACACAGACATTGTAGACACACAGACATTGTAGACACACAGACATTGTAGACACACAGACATTGTAGACACACAGACATTGTAGACACACAGACACTGTAGACATACAGACACTGTAGACACAGACACTGTAGACACACAGACATTGTAGACACAGGCACTGTAGACACAGGCATTGTAGACACAGAGACACTGTAGACACACAGACACTGTAGACACACAGACACTGTAGACACACAGACACTGTAGACACAGACACTGTAGACACACAGACACTGTAGACACACAGTCATTGTAGACACAGGCACTGTAGACACAGGCATTGTAGACACAGAGACACTGTAGACACACAAACATTGTAGACACTGTAGACACACAGTCACTGTAGACACAGACATTTTAGACACACAGACACTGTAGACACAGACACTGTAGACACAGACATTGTAGACACACAGACACTGTAGACACACAGAAACTGTAGACACAGACATTTTAGACACACAGACACTGTAGACACACAGTCACTGTAGACACACGGACATTGTAGACACACAGACACTGTAGACACACAGACACCTTAGACACACAGACATTGTAGACACAGACACTGTAGAGACACAGACACTGTAGATACAGACACTGTAGACACACAGATATTGTAGACACACAGATATTGTAGACACACAGACACTGTAGACACACAGACACTGTAGACACAGACATTGTAAACACACAGACATTGTAGACACACAGACACTGTAGAGACACAGACATTGTAGACACACAGACATTGTAGACACACAGACACTGTAGACACAGACAATGTAGAGACACAGGCATTGTAGACACACAGACACTGTAGATACACAGACACTGTAGACACAGACATTGTAGACACACAGACATTGTAGACACACAGTCACTGTAGACACACAGACACTGTAGATACACAGACACTGTAGACACACAGACATTGTAGACACACAGACATTGTAGACACACAGACACTGTAGACACACAGACACTGTAGACACAGACACTGTAGACACACAGACACTGTAGACACAGACACTGTAGACACACAGACACTGTAGACACAGACACTGTGGACACACAGACACTGTAGACACAGACACTGTAGACACACAGACACTGTAGACACACAGACACTGTAGACACAGACACTGTAGACACACAGACATTGTAGACACACAGACATTGTAGACACACAGACACTGTAGACACAGACACTGTAGACAGACAGACACTGTAGACACAGACACTGTAGACACACAGACACTGTAGACACACAGACACTGTAGACACACAGACACTGTAGACACACAGACAATGTAGAGACACATACACTGTAGACACACAGACACTGTAGACACACAGACGTAGACACACAGACACTGTAGACACACATACATTGTAGACACACAGACACTGTAGATACACAAACACTGTAGACAGACAGACAGTGTAGACACACAGACACTGTAGACACAGACACTGTAGACACATATTGTAGACACACAGACACTGTAGACACACAGTCACTGTAGACACAGACACTGTAGACACACAGACACTGTAGACAGACACACGGACACTGTAGACACAGACATTGTAGACACAGACACTGTAGACACACAGACATTGTAGACTCAGACACTGTAGACACAGACACTGTAGACACAGACACACAGACACTGTAGACACAGGCATTGTATTCACAGACACTGTAGACACAGACACACGGACACTGTAGACACAGGCATTGTAGACACACAGACATTGTAGACTCAGAGACTGTAGACACACAGACACTGTAGACACAGGTATTGTAGACACAGACACTGTAGACACAGACACACGGACACTGTAGACACAGGCATTGTAGACACACAGACATTGTAGACTCAGACACTGTAGACACAGACACTGTACACACACAGACACTGTAGACACACAGACATTGTAGACTCAGACACTGTAGACACAGACACTGTAGACACAGTAGACACAGACACTGTACACACACAGACACTGTAGACACACAGACACTGTAGAAACACAGACACTGTAGACACACAGACACTGTAGACACAGAGACACTGTAGACACACAGACATTGTAGACACACAGACATTGTAGACACACAGACATTGTAGACACACAGACATTGTAGACACACAGACATTGTAGACACACAGACACTGTAGACAGAGACACTGTAGAGACACAGACAATGTAGAGACACAGACATTGTAGACACACAGACACTGTAGACACACAGACACTGTAGACACACAGACATTGTAGACACACAGACACTGTAGACACAGACAATGTAGAGACACAGGCATTGTAGACACACAGACACTGTAGATACACAGTCACTGTAGACACACAGACACTGTAGACACACAGACACTGTAGACACACAGACACTGTAGACACACAGACATTGTAGACACACAGACATTGTAGACACACAGACACTGTAGACACACAGACACTGTAGACACAGACACTGTAGACACACAGACACTGTAGACACAGACACTGTAGACACACAGACACTGTAGACACACAGACACTGTAGACACAGACACTGTAGACACACAGACACTGTAGACACAGACACTGTAGACACACAGACATTGTAGACACAAAGACATTGTAGACACACAGACACTGTAGACACAGACACTGTAGACACACAGACACTGTAGACACACAGACACTGTAGACACACAGACATTGTAGACACAGGCACTGTTGACACAGGCACTGTAGACACAGGCATTGTAGACACAGAGACACTGTAGACACACAAACATTGTAGACACACAGACACTGTAGACACACAGTCACTGTAGACACATACACTGTAGACACACAGACACTGTAGACACACAGACATTGTAGACACACAGACACTGTAGACACACAGACACTGTAGACACAGACACTGTAGACACACAGACACTGTAGACACACAGACACTGTAGACACACAGACATTGTAGACACACAGACATTGTAGACACACAGACACTGTAGACACACAGACACTGTAGACACACAGACATTGTAGACACACAGACACTGTAGACACACAGTAACTGTAGACACAGACATTTTAGACACACAGACACTGTAGACACAGACATTGTAGACACACAGACACTGTAGACACACAGACACTGTAGACACACAGACACTGTATATACAGTCACTGTAGACACACAGACACTGTAGACACACAGACACTGTAGACACACAGACACTGTAGACACACAGACATTGTAGACACACAGACATTGTAGACACACAGACATTGTAGACACACAGACATTGTAGACACACAGACACTGTAGACATACAGACACTGTAGACACAGACACTGTAGACACACAGACATTGTAGACACAGGCACTGTAGACACAGGCATTGTAGACACACAGACACTGTAGACACACAGACACTGTAGACACACAGACACTGTAGACACAGACACTGTAGACACACAGACACTGTAGACACACAGTCATTGTAGACACAGGCACTGTAGACACAGGCATTGTAGACACAGAGACACTGTAGACACACAAACATTGTAGACACTGTAGACACACAGTCACTGTAGACACAGACATTTTAGACACACAGACACTGTAGACACAGACACTGTAGACACAGACATTGTAGACACACAGACACTGTAGACACACAGAAACTGTAGACACAGACATTTTAGACACACAGACACTGTAGACACACAGTCACTGTAGACACACAGACATTGTAGACACACAGACACTGTAGACACACAGACACCTTAGACACACAGACATTGTAGACACAGACACTGTAGAGACACAGACACTGTAGATACAGACACTGTAGACACACAGATATTGTAGACACACAGATATTGTAGACACACAGACACTGTAGACACACAGACACTGTAGACACAGACATTGTAAACACACAGACATTGTAGACACACAGACACTGTAGAGACACAGACATTGTAGACACACAGACATTGTAGACACACAGACACTGTAGACACAGACAATGTAGAGACACAGGCATTGTAGACACACAGACACTGTAGATACACAGACACTGTAGACACAGACATTGTAGACACACAGACATTGTAGACACACAGTCACTGTAGACACACAGACACTGTAGATACACAGACACTGTAGACACACAGACATTGTAGACACACAGACATTGTAGACACACAGACACTGTAGACACACAGACACTGTAGACACAGACACTGTAGACACACAGACACTGTAGACACAGACACTGTAGACACACAGACACTGTAGACACAGACACTGTGGACACACAGACACTGTAGACACAGACACTGTAGACACACAGACACTGTAGACACACAGACACTGTAGACACAGACACTGTAGACACACAGACATTGTAGACACACAGACATTGTAGACACACAGACACTGTAGACACAGACACTGTAGACAGACAGACACTGTAGACACAGACACTGTAGACACAGAGACACTGTAGACACACAGACACTGTAGACACACAGACACTGTAGACACACAGACACTGTAGACACAGACACTGTAGACACACAGACAATGTAGAGACACATACACTGTAGACACACAGACACTGTAGACACACAGACGTAGACACACAGACACTGTAGACACACATACATTGTAGACACACAGACACTGTAGATACACAAACACTGTAGACAGACAGACAGTGTAGACACACAGACACTGTAGACACAGACACTGTAGACACATATTGTAGACACACAGACACTGTAGACACACAGTCACTGTAGACACAGACAATGTAGAGACACAGGCATTGTAGACACACAGACACTGTAGATACACAGACACTGTAGACACAGACATTGTAGACACACAGACATTGTAGACACACAGTCACTGTAGACACACAGACACTGTAGATACACAGACACTGTAGACACACAGACACTGTAGACACACAGACATTGTAGACACACAGACATTGTAGACACACAGACATTGTAGACACACAGACATTGTAGACACACAGACACTGTAGACACACAGACACTGTAGACACAGACACTGTAGACACACAGACACTGTAGACACAGACACTGTAGACACACAGACACTGTAGACACAGACACTGTGGACACACAGACACTGTAGACACAGACACTGTAGACACACAGACACTGTAGACACAGACACTGTAGACACACAGACATTGTAGACACACAGACATTGTAGACACACAGACACTGTAGACACAGACACTGTAGACAGACAGACACTGTAGACACAGACACTGTAGACACACAGACACTGTAGACACACAGACACTGTAGACACACAGACACTGTAGACACACAGACACTGTAGACACAGACACTGTAGACACACAGACAATGTAGAGACACATACACTGTAGACACACAGACACTGTAGACACACAGACGTAGACACACAGACACTGTAGACACACATACATTGTAGACACACAGACACTGTAGATACACAAACACTGTAGACAGACAGACAGTGTAGACACACAGACACTGTAGACACAGACACTGTAGACACATATTGTAGACACACAGACACTGTAGACACACAGTCACTGTAGACACAGACACTGTAGACACACAGACACTGTAGACAGACACACGGACACTGTAGACACAGACATTGTAGACACAGACACTGTAGACACACAGACATTGTAGACTCAGACACTGTAGACACAGACACTGTAGACACAGACACACAGACACTGTAGACACAGGCATTGTATTCACAGACACTGTAGACACAGACACACGGACACTGTAGACACAGGCATTGTAGACACACAGACATTGTAGACTCAGAGACTGTAGACACACAGACACTGTAGACACAGGTATTGTAGACACAGACACTGTAGACACAGACACACGGACACTGTAGACACAGGCATTGTAGACACACAGACATTGTAGACTCAGACACTGTAGACACAGACACTGTACACACACAGACACTGTAGACACACAGACATTGTAGACTCAGACACTGTAGACACAGACACTGTAGACACAGTAGACACAGACACTGTACACACACAGACACTGTAGACACACAGACACTGTAGAAACACAGACACTGTAGACACACAGACACTGTAGACACACAGACACTGTAGACACACAGACATTGTAGACACACAGACATTGTAGACACACAGACATTGTAGACACACAGACATTGTAGACACACAGACATTGTAGACACACAGACATTGTAGACACACAGACATTGTAGACACACAGTCACTGTAGACACACAGACACTGTAGATACACAGACACTGTAGACACACAGACATTGTAGACACACAGACATTGTAGACACACAGACACTGTAGACACACAGACACTGTAGACACAGACACTGTAGACACACAGACACTGTAGACACAGACACTGTAGACACACAGACACTGTAGACACAGACACTGTGGACACACAGACACTGTAGACACAGACACTGTAGACACACAGACACTGTAGACACACAGACACTGTAGACACAGACACTGTAGACACACAGACATTGTAGACACACAGACATTGTAGACACACAGACACTGTAGACACAGACACTGTAGACAGACAGACACTGTAGACACAGACACTGTAGACACACAGACACTGTAGACACACAGACACTGTAGACACACAGACACTGTAGACACACAGACACTGTAGACACAGACACTGTAGACACACAGACAATGTAGAGACACATACACTGTAGACACACAGACACTGTAGACACACAGACGTAGACACACAGACACTGTAGACACACATACATTGTAGACACACAGACACTGTAGATACACAAACACTGTAGACAGACAGACAGTGTAGACACACAGACACTGTAGACACAGACACTGTAGACACATATTGTAGACACACAGACACTGTAGACACACAGTCACTGTAGACACAGACACTGTAGACACACAGACACTGTAGACAGACACACGGACACTGTAGACACAGACATTGTAGACACAGACACTGTAGACACACAGACACTGTAGACACAGACACTGTAGACACACAGACACTTAGGCATAGACACTGTAGACACACAGACACTGTAGACACACAGACATTGTAGACACAGGCACTGTAGACACAGGCATTGTAGACACAGAGACACTGTAGACACACAGACACTGTAGACACACAGACATTGTAGACACACAGACACTGTAGACACACAGTCACTGTAGACACAGACATTTTAGACACACAGACACTGTAGACACAGATATTGTAGACACACAGACACTGTAGACACTGTAGACACACAGACACTGTAGACACACAGACACTGTAGACACACAGACACTGTATATACAGTCACTGTAGACACACAGACACTGTAGAAACACAGACACTGTAGACACACAGACACTGTAGACACACAGACACTGTAGACACACAGACACTGTAGACACACAGACATTGTAGACACAGGCACTGTTGACACAGGCACTGTAGACACAGGCATTGTAGACACAGAGACACTGTAGACACACAAACATTGTAGACACACAGACACTGTAGACACACAGTCACTGTAGACACATACACTGTAGACACACAGACACTGTAGACACACCGACATTGTAGACACACAGACACTGTAGACACACAGACATTGTAGACACACAGACACTGTAGACACACAGACACTGTAGACACAGACACTGTAGACACACAGACATTGTAGACTCAGACACTGCAGACACAGACACTGTAGACACAGAAACTGTAGACACACAGACACTGTAGACACAGGCTTTGTAGTCACAGACACTGTAGACACAGACACACAGACACTGTAGACACAGGCATTGTAGACACACAGACATTGTAGACTCAGACACTGTAGACACAGACACTGTAGACACAGACACTGTACACACACAGACACTGTAGACACACAGACATTGTAGACTCAGACACTGTAGACACAGACACTGTAGACACAGTAGACACAGACACTGTAGACACACATACACTGTAGACACAGGCATTGTAGACACACAGACACTGTAGACACACAGACACTGTAGACACACAGACACTGTATATACAGTCACTGTAGACACACAGACACTGTAGACACACAGACACTGTAGACACACAGACACTGTAGACACACAGACATTGTAGACACACAGACATTGTAGACACACAGACATTGTAGACACACAGACACTGTAGACACACAGACACTGTAGACACACAGACATTGTAGACACACAGACACTGTAGACACACAGTAACTGTAGACACAGACATTTTAGACACACAGACACTGTAGACACAGACATTGTAGACACACAGACACTGTAGACACACAGACACTGTAGACACACAGACACTGTATATACAGTCACTGTAGACACACAGACACTGTAGACACACAGACACTGTAGACACACAGACACTGTAGACACACAGACATTGTAGACACACAGACATTGTAGACACACAGACATTGTAGACACACAGACATTGTAGACACACAGACATTGTAGACACACAGACACTGTAGACATACAGACACTGTAGACACAGACACTGTAGACACACAGACATTGTAGACACAGGCACTGTAGACACAGGCATTGTAGACACAGAGACACTGTAGACACACAGACACTGTAGACACACAGACACTGTAGACACACAGACACTGTAGACACAGACACTGTAGACACACAGACACTGTAGACACACAGTCATTGTAGACACAGGCACTGTAGACACAGGCATTGTAGACACAGAGACACTGTAGACACACAAACATTGTAGACACTGTAGACACACAGTCACTGTAGACACAGACATTTTAGACACACAGACACTGTAGACACAGACACTGTAGACACAGACATTGTAGACACACAGACACTGTAGACACACAGAAACTGTAGACACAGACATTTTAGACACACAGACACTGTAGACACACAGTCACTGTAGACACACGGACATTGTAGACACACAGACACTGTAGACACACAGACACCTTAGACACACAGACATTGTAGACACAGACACTGTAGAGACACAGACACTGTAGATACAGACACTGTAGACACACAGATATTGTAGACACACAGATATTGTAGACACACAGACACTGTAGACACACAGACACTGTAGACACAGACATTGTAAACACACAGACATTGTAGACACACAGACACTGTAGAGACACAGACATTGTAGACACACAGACATTGTAGACACACAGACACTGTAGACACAGACAATGTAGAGACACAGGCATTGTAGACACACAGACACTGTAGATACACAGACACTGTAGACACAGACATTGTAGACACACAGACATTGTAGACACACAGTCACTGTAGACACACAGACACTGTAGATACACAGACACTGTAGACACACAGACATTGTAGACACACAGACATTGTAGACACACAGACACTGTAGACACACAGACACTGTAGACACAGACACTGTAGACACACAGACACTGTAGACACAGACACTGTAGACACACAGACACTGTAGACACAGACACTGTGGACACACAGACACTGTAGACACAGACACTGTAGACACACAGACACTGTAGACACACAGACACTGTAGACACAGACACTGTAGACACACAGACATTGTAGACACACAGACATTGTAGACACACAGACACTGTAGACACAGACACTGTAGACAGACAGACACTGTAGACACAGACACTGTAGACACACAGACACTGTAGACACACAGACACTGTAGACACACAGACACTGTAGACACACAGACAATGTAGAGACACATACACTGTAGACACACAGACACTGTAGACACACAGACGTAGACACACAGACACTGTAGACACACATACATTGTAGACACACAGACACTGTAGATACACAAACACTGTAGACAGACAGACAGTGTAGACACACAGACACTGTAGACACAGACACTGTAGACACATATTGTAGACACACAGACACTGTAGACACACAGTCACTGTAGACACAGACACTGTAGACACACAGACACTGTAGACAGACACACGGACACTGTAGACACAGACATTGTAGACACAGACACTGTAGACACACAGACATTGTAGACTCAGACACTGTAGACACAGACACTGTAGACACAGACACACAGACACTGTAGACACAGGCATTGTATTCACAGACACTGTAGACACAGACACACGGACACTGTAGACACAGGCATTGTAGACACACAGACATTGTAGACTCAGAGACTGTAGACACACAGACACTGTAGACACAGGTATTGTAGACACAGACACTGTAGACACAGACACACGGACACTGTAGACACAGGCATTGTAGACACACAGACATTGTAGACTCAGACACTGTAGACACAGACACTGTACACACACAGACACTGTAGACACACAGACATTGTAGACTCAGACACTGTAGACACAGACACTGTAGACACAGTAGACACAGACACTGTACACACACAGACACTGTAGACACACAGACACTGTAGAAACACAGACACTGTAGACACACAGACACTGTAGACACAGAGACACTGTAGACACACAGACATTGTAGACACACAGACATTGTAGACACACAGACATTGTAGACACACAGACATTGTAGACACACAGACATTGTAGACACACAGACACTGTAGACAGAGACACTGTAGAGACACAGACAATGTAGAGACACAGACATTGTAGACACACAGACACTGTAGACACACAGACACTGTAGACACACAGACATTGTAGACACACAGACACTGTAGACACAGACAATGTAGAGACACAGGCATTGTAGACACACAGACACTGTAGATACACAGTCACTGTAGACACACAGACACTGTAGACACACAGACACTGTAGACACACAGACACTGTAGACACACAGACATTGTAGACACACAGACATTGTAGACACACAGACACTGTAGACACACAGACACTGTAGACACAGACACTGTAGACACACAGACACTGTAGACACAGACACTGTAGACACACAGACACTGTAGACACACAGACACTGTAGACACAGACACTGTAGACACACAGACACTGTAGACACAGACACTGTAGACACACAGACATTGTAGACACAAAGACATTGTAGACACACAGACACTGTAGACACAGACACTGTAGACACACAGACACTGTAGACACACAGACACTGTAGACACACAGACATTGTAGACACAGGCACTGTTGACACAGGCACTGTAGACACAGGCATTGTAGACACAGAGACACTGTAGACACACAAACATTGTAGACACACAGACACTGTAGACACACAGTCACTGTAGACACATACACTGTAGACACACAGACACTGTAGACACACAGACATTGTAGACACACAGACACTGTAGACACACAGACACTGTAGACACAGACACTGTAGACACACAGACACTGTAGACACACAGACACTGTAGACACACAGACATTGTAGACACACAGACATTGTAGACACACAGACACTGTAGACACACAGACACTGTAGACACACAGACATTGTAGACACACAGACACTGTAGACACACAGTAACTGTAGACACAGACATTTTAGACACACAGACACTGTAGACACAGACATTGTAGACACACAGACACTGTAGACACACAGACACTGTAGACACACAGACACTGTATATACAGTCACTGTAGACACACAGACACTGTAGACACACAGACACTGTAGACACACAGACACTGTAGACACACAGACATTGTAGACACACAGACATTGTAGACACACAGACATTGTAGACACACAGACATTGTAGACACACAGACACTGTAGACATACAGACACTGTAGACACAGACACTGTAGACACACAGACATTGTAGACACAGGCACTGTAGACACAGGCATTGTAGACACAGAGACACTGTAGACACACAGACACTGTAGACACACAGACACTGTAGACACACAGACACTGTAGACACAGACACTGTAGACACACAGACACTGTAGACACACAGTCATTGTAGACACAGGCACTGTAGACACAGGCATTGTAGACACAGAGACACTGTAGACACACAAACATTGTAGACACTGTAGACACACAGTCACTGTAGACACAGACATTTTAGACACACAGACACTGTAGACACAGACACTGTAGACACAGACATTGTAGACACACAGACACTGTAGACACACAGAAACTGTAGACACAGACATTTTAGACACACAGACACTGTAGACACACAGTCACTGTAGACACACAGACATTGTAGACACACAGACACTGTAGACACACAGACACCTTAGACACACAGACATTGTAGACACAGACACTGTAGAGACACAGACACTGTAGATACAGACACTGTAGACACACAGATATTGTAGACACACAGATATTGTAGACACACAGACACTGTAGACACACAGACACTGTAGACACAGACATTGTAAACACACAGACATTGTAGACACACAGACACTGTAGAGACACAGACATTGTAGACACACAGACATTGTAGACACACAGACACTGTAGACACAGACAATGTAGAGACACAGGCATTGTAGACACACAGACACTGTAGATACACAGACACTGTAGACACAGACATTGTAGACACACAGACATTGTAGACACACAGTCACTGTAGACACACAGACACTGTAGATACACAGACACTGTAGACACACAGACATTGTAGACACACAGACATTGTAGACACACAGACACTGTAGACACACAGACACTGTAGACACAGACACTGTAGACACACAGACACTGTAGACACAGACACTGTAGACACAGACACTGTGGACACACAGACACTGTAGACACAGACACTGTAGACACACAGACACTGTAGACACACAGACACTGTAGACACAGACACTGTAGACACACAGACATTGTAGACACACAGACATTGTAGACACACAGACACTGTAGACACAGACACTGTAGACAGACAGACACTGTAGACACAGACACTGTAGACACAGAGACACTGTAGACACACAGACACTGTAGACACACAGACACTGTAGACACACAGACACTGTAGACACAGACACTGTAGACACACAGACAATGTAGAGACACATACACTGTAGACACACAGACACTGTAGACACACAGACGTAGACACACAGACACTGTAGACACACATACATTGTAGACACACAGACACTGTAGATACACAAACACTGTAGACAGACAGACAGTGTAGACACACAGACACTGTAGACACAGACACTGTAGACACATATTGTAGACACACAGACACTGTAGACACACAGTCACTGTAGACACAGACAATGTAGAGACACAGGCATTGTAGACACACAGACACTGTAGATACACAGACACTGTAGACACAGACATTGTAGACACACAGACATTGTAGACACACAGTCACTGTAGACACACAGACACTGTAGATACACAGACACTGTAGACACACAGACACTGTAGACACACAGACATTGTAGACACACAGACATTGTAGACACACAGACATTGTAGACACACAGACACTGTAGACACACAGACACTGTAGACACAGACACTGTAGACACACAGACACTGTAGACACAGACACTGTAGACACACAGACACTGTAGACACAGACACTGTGGACACACAGACACTGTAGACACAGACACTGTAGACACACAGACACTGTAGACACAGACACTGTAGACACACAGACATTGTAGACACACAGACATTGTAGACACACAGACACTGTAGACACAGACACTGTAGACAGACAGACACTGTAGACACAGACACTGTAGACACACAGACACTGTAGACACACAGACACTGTAGACACACAGACACTGTAGACACACAGACACTGTAGACACAGACACTGTAGACACACAGACAATGTAGAGACACATACACTGTAGACACACAGACACTGTAGACACACAGACGTAGACACACAGACACTGTAGACACACATACATTGTAGACACACAGACACTGTAGATACACAAACACTGTAGACAGACAGACAGTGTAGACACACAGACACTGTAGACACAGACACTGTAGACACATATTGTAGACACACAGACACTGTAGACACACAGTCACTGTAGACACAGACACTGTAGACACACAGACACTGTAGACAGACACACGGACACTGTAGACACAGACATTGTAGACACAGACACTGTAGACACACAGACATTGTAGACTCAGACACTGTAGACACAGACACTGTAGACACAGACACACAGACACTGTAGACACAGGCATTGTATTCACAGACACTGTAGACACAGACACACGGACACTGTAGACACAGGCATTGTAGACACACAGACATTGTAGACTCAGAGACTGTAGACACACAGACACTGTAGACACAGGTATTGTAGACACAGACACTGTAGACACAGACACACGGACACTGTAGACACAGGCATTGTAGACACACAGACATTGTAGACTCAGACACTGTAGACACAGACACTGTACACACACAGACACTGTAGACACACAGACATTGTAGACTCAGACACTGTAGACACAGACACTGTAGACACAGTAGACACAGACACTGTACACACACAGACACTGTAGACACACAGACACTGTAGAAACACAGACACTGTAGACACACAGACACTGTAGACACACAGACACTGTAGACACACAGACATTGTAGACACACAGACATTGTAGACACACAGACATTGTAGACACACAGACATTGTAGACACACAGACATTGTAGACACACAGACATTGTAGACACACAGACATTGTAGACACACAGTCACTGTAGACACACAGACACTGTAGATACACAGACACTGTAGACACACAGACATTGTAGACACACAGACATTGTAGACACACAGACACTGTAGACACACAGACACTGTAGACACAGACACTGTAGACACACAGACACTGTAGACACAGACACTGTAGACACACAGACACTGTAGACACAGACACTGTGGACACAGACACTGTAGACACACAGACACTGTAGACACACAGACACTGTAGACACAGACACTGTAGACACACAGACATTGTAGACACACAGACATTGTAGACACACAGACACTGTAGACACAGACACTGTAGACAGACAGACACTGTAGACACAGACACTGTAGACACACAGACACTGTAGACACACAGACACTGTAGACACACAGACACTGTAGACACACAGACACTGTAGACACAGACACTGTAGACACACAGACAATGTAGAGACACATACACTGTAGACACACAGACACTGTAGACACACAGACGTAGACACACAGACACTGTAGACACACATACATTGTAGACACACAGACACTGTAGATACACAAACACTGTAGACAGACAGACAGTGTAGACACACAGACACTGTAGACACAGACACTGTAGACACATATTGTAGACACACAGACACTGTAGACACACAGTCACTGTAGACACAGACACTGTAGACACACAGACACTGTAGACAGACACACGGACACTGTAGACACAGACATTGTAGACACAGACACTGTAGACACACAGACATTGTAGACTCAGACACTGTAGACACAGACACACAGACACTGTAGACACAGGCATTGTATTCACAGACACTGTAGACACAGACACACGGACACTGTAGACACAGGCATTGTAGACACACAGACATTGTAGACTCAGAGACTGTAGACACACAGACACTGTAGACACAGGTATTGTAGACACAGACACTGTAGACACAGACACACGGACACTGTAGACACAGGCATTGTAGACACACAGACATTGTAGACTCAGACACTGTAGACACAGACACTGTACACACACAGACACTGTAGACACACAGACATTGTAGACTCAGACACTGTAGACACAGACACTGTAGACACAGTAGACACAGACACTGTACACACACAGACACTGTAGACACACAGACACTGTAGAAACACAGACACTGTAGACACACAGACACTGTAGACACAGAGACACTGTAGACACACAGACATTGTAGACACACAGACATTGTAGACACACAGACATTGTAGACACACAGACATTGTAGACACACAGACATTGTAGACACACAGACACTGTAGACAGAGACACTGTAGAGACACAGACAATGTAGAGACACAGACATTGTAGACACACAGACACTGTAGACACACAGACACTGTAGACACACAGACATTGTAGACACACAGACACTGTAGACACAGACAATGTAGAGACACAGGCATTGTAGACACACAGACACTGTAGATACACAGTCACTGTAGACACACAGACACTGTAGACACACAGACACTGTAGACACACAGACACTGTAGACACACAGACATTGTAGACACACAGACATTGTAGACACACAGACACTGTAGACACACAGACACTGTAGACACAGACACTGTAGACACACAGACACTGTAGACACAGACACTGTAGACACACAGACACTGTAGACACACAGACACTGTAGACACAGACACTGTAGACACACAGACACTGTAGACACAGACACTGTAGACACACAGACATTGTAGACACAAAGACATTGTAGACACACAGACACTGTAGACACAGACACTGTAGACACACAGACACTGTAGACACACAGACACTGTAGACACACAGACATTGTAGACACAGGCACTGTTGACACAGGCACTGTAGACACAGGCATTGTAGACACAGAGACACTGTAGACACACAAACATTGTAGACACACAGACACTGTAGACACACAGTCACTGTAGACACATACACTGTAGACACACAGACACTGTAGACACACAGACACTGTAGACACACAGACATTGTAGACACACAGACACTGTAGACACACAGACACTGTAGACACAGACACTGTAGACACACAGACACTGTAGACACACAGACACTGTAGACACACAGACATTGTAGACACACAGACATTGTAGACACACAGACACTGTAGACACACAGACACTGTAGACACACAGACATTGTAGACACACAGACACTGTAGACACACAGTAACTGTAGACACAGACATTTTAGACACACAGACACTGTAGACACAGACATTGTAGACACACAGACACTGTAGACACACAGACACTGTAGACACACAGACACTGTATATACAGTCACTGTAGACACACAGACACTGTAGACACACAGACACTGTAGACACACAGACACTGTAGACACACAGACATTGTAGACACACAGACATTGTAGACACACAGACATTGTAGACACACAGACATTGTAGACACACAGACATTGTAGACACACAGACACTGTAGACATACAGACACTGTAGACACAGACACTGTAGACACACAGACATTGTAGACACAGGCACTGTAGACACAGGCATTGTAGACACAGAGACACTGTAGACACACAGACACTGTAGACACACAGACACTGTAGACACACAGACACTGTAGACACAGACACTGTAGACACACAGACACTGTAGACACACAGTCATTGTAGACACAGGCACTGTAGACACAGGCATTGTAGACACAGAGACACTGTAGACACACAAACATTGTAGACACTGTAGACACACAGTCACTGTAGACACAGACATTTTAGACACACAGACACTGTAGACACAGACACTGTAGACACAGACATTGTAGACACACAGACACTGTAGACACACAGAAACTGTAGACACAGACATTTTAGACACACAGACACTGTAGACACACAGTCACTGTAGACACACAGACATTGTAGACACACAGACACTGTAGACACACAGACACCTTAGACACACAGACATTGTAGACACAGACACTGTAGAGACACAGACACTGTAGATACAGACACTGTAGACACACAGATATTGTAGACACACAGATATTGTAGACACACAGACACTGTAGACACACAGACACTGTAGACACAGACATTGTAAACACACAGACATTGTAGACACACAGACACTGTAGAGACACAGACATTGTAGACACACAGACATTGTAGACACACAGACACTGTAGACACAGACAATGTAGAGACACAGGCATTGTAGACACACAGACACTGTAGATACACAGACACTGTAGACACAGACATTGTAGACACACAGACATTGTAGACACACAGTCACTGTAGACACACAGACACTGTAGATACACAGACACTGTAGACACACAGACATTGTAGACACACAGACATTGTAGACACACAGACACTGTAGACACACAGACACTGTAGACACAGACACTGTAGACACACAGACACTGTAGACACAGACACTGTAGACACACAGACACTGTAGACACAGACACTGTGGACACACAGACACTGTAGACACAGACACTGTAGACACACAGACACTGTAGACACACAGACACTGTAGACACAGACACTGTAGACACACAGACATTGTAGACACACAGACATTGTAGACACACAGACACTGTAGACACAGACACTGTAGACAGACAGACACTGTAGACACAGACACTGTAGACACACAGACACTGTAGACACACAGACACTGTAGACACACAGACACTGTAGACACACAGACACTGTAGACACAGACACTGTAGACACACAGACAATGTAGAGACACATACACTGTAGACACACAGACACTGTAGACACACAGACGTAGACACACAGACACTGTAGACACACATACATTGTAGACACACAGACACTGTAGATACACAAACACTGTAGACAGACAGACAGTGTAGACACACAGACACTGTAGACACAGACACTGTAGACACATATTGTAGACACACAGACACTGTAGACACACAGTCACTGTAGACACAGACAATGTAGAGACACAGGCATTGTAGACACACAGACACTGTAGATACACAGACACTGTAGACACAGACATTGTAGACACACAGACATTGTAGACACACAGTCACTGTAGACACACAGACACTGTAGATACACAGACACTGTAGACACACAGACACTGTAGACACACAGACATTGTAGACACACAGACATTGTAGACACACAGACATTGTAGACACACAGACACTGTAGACACACAGACACTGTAGACACAGACACTGTAGACACACAGACACTGTAGACACAGGCACTGTAGACACACAGACATTGTAGACACACAGACATTGTAGACACACAGACATTGTAGACACACAGTCACTGTAGACACAGACACTGTAGCCACACAGACACTGTAGACACACAGACATTGTAGCCACACAGGCTCTGTAGACACACAGACATTGTAGCCACACAGGCTCTGTAGACACGCTCACTCACAGACACATATATACTTAGACACACATACATACTCACACATACACATATACATGGAGACACATAAACGTAGACACATAGACACACACACATAGACACACAACACACATAGACACATACGCACACACACACACACACAAATATACATATGCACACAGATACATATTCTTGTTGACACACATAAACACATGTACACATGCGCACATATACATATAGACACTCATATGCACACACACTCACACATTCGTACACATACACACGTGTTAAATCATTGCTAAGACATTGTTGTTTTATAATTTCTGTCTCCACAGATCGTTATGTTGATGGTGCCGGTGTCCAAGCTAAACTAATTACTGCAGACATTGGTTGTACTAACGGCCTCATTCAAAAGATTGATAAAGTATTTGGCATTCCTGATTTGGATATACCCAGTCTCATCTATAATCACCCTTGGCTTCAAATGTAAAATTTTTTTTTTTTTTTCATTTATTTTTGACTAATTAGTTAAAATTAGTCATTTATTTTTACATTTATTTTTACATTTCTTAGTGTCAAAATTTTCATTGCATATTTTATGACCGTGTCACTGACACAGTCACTGATAGTGAGGCTCTATCAATGACATGGTCACCTGCCAGACATATACACACCAACACAGTCTCGGATCAACTCACCTGCCAGACATGTACAACACACTCAGATCAAGTCACTTGTCAGACATGTACAACACAGTCTCAGATCAAGTCATATGTCAGACATGTACAACATAGTCTCAGATCAATCATCTGGTATACATGTACAACACAGTCTCAGAATCAAGTCATCTGCCAGACATGTACAACACAGTCTCAGATCAAGTCAACTGCCAGACATGTACAACAGTCTCAGATCAAGTCATCTGCCAGACATTTACAACACAGTCTCAGATCAAGACATCTGCTAGACAAGTACAACTCTGAAATATTAATCAATCTAATGTTTTCTTTTACTTGTTTTGTCATATCTCCCTCATTTTCTTATTGTTGTAGTTGTTGACATCATTTTTTGTCTCTAATATTTTTGACATCTGATGATTTTTAGCTTTAAAAGCAATGCATAATAAAGACAATATTGTCTTCAGTCACGTGTCTCTTCAGACCATCAACAGGTTTACCACGACATAGATGTCGCTTCTCAGTTAAATGCAATTGAGAATCAAGATAAATGTATGCTACATGAGCCAACATATGGTCCTTGAATGAGCTGTTATTAACTTACCTTAGTTCATGTAGCCATGAGTGGTTAACAAGACTAGCTTTAGAACAAAGAGTATTCTCGTGTGAAATAAGGAAAATATATCATTTTTATATCCTCACAAATTGTAATATGTTTATAGTATCTAGTAGTGTTATTTTCAGCATGTTATATATATTTGTCATGGGACTTTACTTATGTATCTGTATTGTTTTTTAAATCATTCCCTATTACTAGGGGAATTGTTTCTGTTTTCAACATCCATATTCAGCTTATTTCTGTCTCCAAATCTTTATATTTGATTAATTTCTCAGTTTCTTTGAGAGTTATATTGTTGTTTGTGCAGGACAGGTATTATTATTACTATTACTACTACCACAGGGCAGTGGATTGGCAGAATCGGTAGAGTGTCGGATAACATGCTTAGCGGCATAGTTACGTTCTGAGCTCAAATCCCACCGAGATTAGCTTTGCCTTTCATCCTTATGGTGTAAATTTAATGAACTTTCCCATTCCCCCAAATTGTTGGCCTTGTGCTTAAATCAGAAACCATTATTATTATTTGTTAGGCAACCATTTTCTGCTTTACGTGTAACTGGACTACAACATGAACTGACTGATGATAAAACTTCAAACAGCCACAATAGCCAGGCTTATCTGCCCAAAGATTATGCACAGTGTGGCTTCCAGAAATGTGATTACACCATATTGATTCCTAATGGAACTGCTATAGAGATAATGATGAGACATAATATCGGCAAGGAGATTTGGAGCAATGTCAATGTACTTACACATGTAAGTATAGCTTAATGTATATATGTTCTGGGAGCTTCTCTCTTGACAATGAATGGTTTCTCTCTACATAGGAAAGAGAGGTTGTATGTTACCTACATATGAAATCTGATGTTGTATAACCACGGCTTAGTGCTTAGAGTGTTGGGCTTGCAATTGAGAGATTGTGAGTTCAATTCTCAGACTGAGTTTATTTCACATTGCTCCAGTTTACTCAGCTGTAAATGAGTTGCGACGTCACTGGTGCCAAGCTGTCTCAACCATTGCCTTTGCCTTGGACATCATCGGTGGCATGGAGAAGGGAGGCTGGTATGCATGGGCGACTGCTGGTCTTCCACAAACAAACCTTGCCCAGGCTTATTCCTTGGAGGGAAACTTTCTAGGTACAAAACCATGATCATTAGAGACTGATGGGGGCCTTTATAACCATGGAGAATTGTCAGTGAATGATGGCTGTATAATGTTGTATGGTCGGTAGGCTGTATTCTGGCTAAATACAAAGTATGGTGCTGCATGTAATGAGACATGGGCAGTAAATAGAGAAGATATGCAATGTCTGAAGAGAAATGAGTCAAACATGTTCTAATGGATGTGTGATGTTAATGTGCATGGAAGTCAAAGCTCAGATGAGCTGAAATAATAATTAGATATGAGGATTCAGATGTAGTGTTCTCTGCTGGTATGGACATGTGAGGCATATGGATGATGATTGTTGGGTGAAGAAGTGCCAAGAGATCTCGATGGAAAGAAGTAGAGGAAGACTTGGGCAGATGAGATGGAGTGAACCTCACAGAGATCACTAAGGAACTGTGGAGGGAAACTCTGCTAGATAAGATCCATTCAATCCCTGCAAACATTTAAAAAAATGAACATATAATGACGATAAATGTAAGAATTTATTCTCATGAAATTTTATGTATCTTAACCAGGGCACATTTTTTCATATTGTTTTTCATTAAAACAGCTGAGAAATCGCCTCTGAGATAGAACCATGTAGGGGATCAGCTAAACTAACACATGTGAGCTGTAACAACTTGACTGGGGCCTCTATCATTAAAAGTCTCTTATGAGATAGAACTTTAACAGCTCATCATTTTGTGCTGCTGGGGTTCCCCTAAACCAGCTCCCCCACTAGACCCTGGTTTGGTAGGGGAACTGTTTTAGTCACCGCCTACTCTACCATGAAGCAGGTTGTACTGAGTTATAAGGTACCAGTAGCAAGCAGAAACCTGACCTGACCTAGCTACACATGACCTAGCAACTGTGCTGTTTTCTGACTTTGTTAGCATGTCCACGTGTGTTAGACACATGGAATTCAAAAAGGTGCTCGGGGTTGTTGTTGGTAAGATGGTTAATAATTTTGTGGATGTTTACCAAGTCAGTTGCCAGATGTCGGAGCTTCAATGTATCCATGCCAGGGGTTCAGAGTATTGTAGATGACTGATGGAGGGTATTCGCTTGGTTGCATGTTTTTGAACAGTCTCCAGGAGGTCAATATTCTGAGCAAGACAGGAGTGTCAGACTGGTGATGCAAATTCTAAGTGTAGCTGCACCATAGCTCTACGTAACACACCAGCACAACACATATGTAATATTTGTCGTAGAGTTTATGGGTCTCATAAAGTGACAGGCATGTACATCCAATGATGTACATGCCTGTCACTGACTTCCATGAGCAAGATTACAAAGAAATATATATTTCTTTGTACACATGCATGCGTATGTGAGTGTCTATGTGTGTCTGTGAGTCTATATGTAGTTTGTCTACAACTATAAAATCTCTATATTATAATCTCTCTCTCTGTCTATCATATATATACTGTATATATATAGTAATAATAATAAATGTGAAGACTAAAATCCAAAGAGGGCTCGATAAGGATAAATATATATCAAATATATAAGAACCCTAGAGCAAATATTTATTTATCTATACATATATATATATTTCCATTTTATGTCCGCTTTTTCCCTGTTTGCAAGGGTGGGATGGGAACTGATTCTGGCTTGATTTCTACAGCTGGATGCCCTTCCTAACACCAACCCCATTTACAGTGAGTGCTGGGTGCTTTTTTGCCGTGGCACCTCCACGACCACTTTGCAGTGGAATGATATGGACCCCAGTCCCTATCATCTCATTTCTACAGCTGAGTAAACTGGAGCAATGTGAAATAAATTGTCTTGCTCAAGGAAACAACACATCACCCAGTCTGAGAATTGAACTCACAACCTTTCGATTGCAAGGCCAATGCTCTAACCACTAAGCCATGTGCCTCCATATTTATATATATAAGTAGTTCGACAACAGTTAATTCACCATTTCCGAAAACAATTTGTTTCACCTAAGTTGGATCATTAGCTCAGTTCAAATGAGATTATATGGAAAGGGAGACAATTATACAAATACACATGTGCAGAAGTTCTTCTCAAAGGGAAGGCAACTCACATTAGAGGCAACAGCGAAAGCTCAGAATACAATAAGTTATTTATGGTATTCGGTCTAGAAGTTACATCCAGTAGTCAGTTTGGAGCTTTTAAATTCTTGAATTTAGACAAGCACTATTACGTAACTACTCAGGATATTGATTCTTTCTTCAATGCACAGCCCACAAGACGAATCCCATTTCCGTATAGACTCAGTAATAACTTTCCATTGAATGGAGTAATCCACGCCTGCGTCTTGAGAGACCACATGTGACTTGTGAGCTTCGTGGACGATCGTTTGTCCAGGTGTCTGAATGTCGACAGTTGATTCAGGAAGCATTCTTTAAACTGGCCCTCCGCCATACCTACATAGGATTTAACCTCTTGTTATTGATTTGGTCGGTTAGAAGTGACTAAGGCTTCGTAAATTACAGTGTGAGTTGCTTCCCCTTTGAAAAGAACTTCTTCTGTGTATGTGTACTTGTATAATTGTTTATAATTGTAAACCCATGCTCGCGTGGAAGATAGACGTTAAACGACAATGATGATAATGATGTTTCCCTTTTCGTATAATCTCATTTAAACCGAGCTGATGGACTGAGTGTTCTACTACTACGGATATAACTAGTGTTATACTATTATATATATAAATATATATATATATATGTAAGTATGTGTGTATACGTACATACATATATGTATACCGACGTACAGTAGCATGCATATATATATATATATATATATATATATACACACATATACATACAGGTACACATACATATATGCACGTATCAGTTTAGCGGACGCTTATTATAACGCCGCTTTGTTCATTTGTAAACAAACTGAACAGCCTGAATTTTATGCCGTATGGTGTTAAGGCAGTGTTGAACAAAAAGGTGACGTGGTTGCCTTAACACCATACGGGATAAAATTCAGGCTGTTCAGTTTGTTTACAAATGAACAAAGCGGCGTTATAATAAGCGTCCGCTAAACTGATACGTGCATGTATATGTGTGTGTGTATATATATATATATATATATATATATATGCATGCTACTGTACGTCTGTATACATATATGTATGTACGTATACACACATACTTACATTTAAGTAAGTGCCGTACTAAGAGTGAGAAATGAAATTTCGTTTTCATTTTATTTCAACTTATATATATATAAATATATATATATATATATATATATATATATATTTATTAAAATAACAGATTAAAGTTTAAGCAAAGAATCGCTGCTTTCACCCCTAACAGGATCTTCTGAAACTAAAAAAATCAATCTGTGAACGCAGAAGTAAATATTTCGAAAAACGTTGCAACTGAAAGAAGACAGGAAGACGATACTTTGGTTCATGGAAACGTTCCCTGGCAAAGAACAGAAAAAACGAAGATAATACGTCATTATTTGGAGTGGTGAGAAAAATTACATGCACAGACAAAACCATGTTTATGGTATAAATGAAGTCGTAGACTAATATTCTATTAGGTGGTTCGTGGAGACGTTCTCTGGCAATGAACGGAAAAAACGAAGATAATACGTCATTATGAGGAGCACTGAGAACAATTGCACGCAAAGAAAAAACCACGTAAATGGTATAACTGAAGTCGTAGACTAAAATTTTATTTAGGAAACCGAATGATTCTCGGTTTCAGAGTTAAGAATAATGTAAATAAATTAGAGGAATCAACAAAAATTAAATATATACATGCACGCATCCAAATACGTACATACACATGCATATGCAAAAACACCCGCCATGGGTATGCAAATACAAGCAGGTACACAAAAAAAAAAACCCCATGCACATACAGAACCCACACAACACCTGTACCCGCACACATACGAACGTATACACCAAATACACATAAAAATATATATAAAAAATATATATATATATGTGTGTGTGTGCGTGTATACATATAATTATATAAACGTATATAAATATACACACGTAAATACGTATATAACGCGTGCACACACATACCTACATGTAAATACACATGTTCGTTAAACGTACGTCAACCAAAACACAAAGTACACATATACACACCCTACATACGTACGAACCCGCATACTCACACAGCCGCAAAACTCACGTATACACATAACCATATGTACATGTACCAGTATATATAATATAATATATACGCCTATAACATACATAAGCAAATATACGTACGAGAAATTATACGTACCTTCACAAAACATACAGGCAATATACACTTACCTATAAAAATAAGTAATGGTATAAACATAACATATACTTAGCTACCACATCAAGACGTAAAATATCCGCGCATAGTTCGTACGGGCTGTAATACAAGAAAGTTTTGTGCAATTTATGTTTACAAGCCGAAATTGCCTCAGATTTTTTGTTTAAGATGTGGTCATTGGCATAGAGTATTCCCAGGGCTTCAGCTGCGCAGAGGTCACATGGATTTTATTTCCGTTATACGATCTAGCTTTAGCTAGGATCTCCCAGTGTAACTTATATTGGGTGTGGTTGTCTTTTAGACATAAGCTGAAAGTGACGTCATATTCCTTCTTAAAGGGTTAAGAAAAGAATGGGTATGCATGTAAAGACGCTGCTTGAATCTATTGGCGGTTAACCCTATGTAGGCCCTACGGGACGTGGGTGTTTCAACCTTACATTTGTAGACAATGTTACCAGAGAGGCATTTCCCGGATAGGGGGCAGTCAACCT
This sequence comes from Eledone cirrhosa, assembly GCA_964016885.1. Taxonomy (NCBI): domain Eukaryota; kingdom Metazoa; phylum Mollusca; class Cephalopoda; order Octopoda; family Eledonidae; genus Eledone; species Eledone cirrhosa. Next base: position 3,382,851 of record OZ024759.1, on the reverse strand, counting down.
GATTCCTACAATTACAGTTAGTACTAGCTACAGGGTTGCACGTGTTCCTACGGCTAGGTAATTTAGCTAAATTTGAAGCTGTGATGTTATGTGCAAGGTTAGGAGTTGTAGAGTAAGAAATTTTAATGGTATTTCTATTAAAAATGTTACTATATGTATGTGGTAGGGGTAAATGCTTCATAATAAGGGAGAGAAAGATCTTAGCTAATGGTGTGGCCACCTCCATATTATATGGTGGGTTATACCATATAATGGGATCTATTTTTCGTAGGTCTATTCTCATACTCTGTATATGCTACCTTATCGACAAATCCACTCCGAGCAAGAGCTTCATTGTAATATGTGCAATGGTCATTGAAAATATGCTCGTTAGTAGATAGACGGGAAAGCCTCAAAGAAACGTTTCTTACCAGGTTCTTGGTTATGCTGGCAGGATGGTTAGAATGCTTACTTATGTAATTATGCATATCATTCGGCTTTCTATACGGGTAGTGCAAGCCATTCGACAAATTGAGGGTAACGTCAAGGTAATTAACGACCGAGAGGTTGGCCTCAACCTGTATGGAGAGGTTGAAGCCCTTAAAGAAGGCTGTGAGTTCTTTTCTGAACCTGTCGCAAGCGCGTGGGCCGCACTTTGTTATGGCCAAAAGACCGTCATCACGCTACAAACCACCGCCCATGTTGGGGAATTCTTCCTTGATAGAGAAAAGACGGAAAAGGCCGATAAGATCAGTAACCTCCGCAGAATCGCTGGCGCCCATACTCACGTCCAAATAGGGTCGTCGAAATTAATCACCGACTTACGGGCATTGAGGATGACATCAACTTCGAAATCCTTAACCACTGTGAGTGTTTTAGCAAAATTGATAGCTCTAAGAAGAAGTGGTAAAGTGATGGAGGAGTAGTAATTATTGATGTTGAATTGCATAAAACGGTAATGTTCCTTGTTGCATATATTGTTGAACCAATCACTGTGAAAGAATTGTTCCACAGTGCAAGAGGGGCCAAGCTTCTAATTTCAGGTATAATTCTATCTAAAATCCCTTTACTAAGTCTACCTAAATCGGACTTTGTAGGGTTAATAAGCCGAATAGAGGGCTTGTTCTGGAAATTAGATTTGTGATCCTTCAGGGTCAAGTGGGGAGAAATAGGGTCCAGAGGTTCAGTCCGGTCCAAGATGTTGAGATCAGAGGTGATTTTAAACCCAGCATCGTTGATGTCATTAATGACGCTCCGATTAGTTTTACGGTAATCCTTAGTTACAGCATTATGTAACAGTTGATGGTAAGTACTGTGCTCCACTTGATATAGATTGCCAGTTTTGTCGGAGTGGACGTGCACGGCATTAGAATCCTTAATAGAATGAATTTATATTATTTATATCTATACACACACACACACGCATATAAAAATATATATGTGTATTTGGTGTTTACGTTCGTATGTGTGTGGGTACAGGCGTTGCGGGGGTTCTTTATGTGCGTGCGTGTTTTTTTTTTGTATATGTGCTTGTATTTGCATATTCATGGCGGGTGTTTTCGCATATGCATGTCTGTGTACGTATTTGGATGCGTGCATGTATATATTTAATTTTTGTTGATTTCAATTACCTCTGTAATTTATTTACATTATTCTTAACTCTGAAGCCGAGAATCATTCGGTTTCCTAAATAGAATTTTAGTCTATGACTTCAGTTATACCATTTACGTGGTTTTTCTTTGCGTGCAATTGTTCTCACCGCTCCACATAATGACGTATTATCTTCATTTTTTCCGTTCATTGCCAGAGAACGTCTCCACGAACCACCTAATAGAATATTAGTCTACGACTTCATTTATACCATAAACATGGTTTTGTCTTTGCGTGTAATTTTTCTCACCGCTCCAAATAATGACGTATTATCTTCGTTTTTTTCTGTTCTTTGCCAGGGAACGTTTCCATGAACCAAAGTATCGTCTTCCTGTCTTCTTTCGGTTGCAACGTTTTTTGGAAATATTTACTTCTGCGTTCACAGATTGATTTTTTTTTAGTTTCAGAAGATCCCGTTAAGGGTGAAAGCAGCGATTCTTTGCTTAAACTTTAATTTGTTATTTTAATAAATATTTGCTCTATGGTTCTTATATATTTGATATATATTTATCCTTATTGAGCCCTCTTTGGATTTTAGTCTTCAAATTTATTATTATTACTATATATATAGGAAAAGAGTCAGGACCCCGATGGCTAAGCACCAGCTATATATATATATATAGTGACAATAACTGAAGTCAGATTTGCAGCGTGTGTAGAAGATTTATTTACATATTCCAATTGTTTCAATATCAATAAGCTGAGGTGTGATGAAGGTTATTGAAGCCTGACTCTTCTTTGGCATCCTCTCTGATAGGTGAGGTTACATGTGTGATCTAGACTCGAGCAGTGTGCTGCAAGTAACAGCAAATTACTCACTTAAATAACCTATATATATATATATATATATAAATGAACTGAGAGAGAAACTAGACATAAAAGGAATTAAATGCTGTGTGAAAGAGAGGAGACTGCGTTGGTGTGGACATGTGATGTGTATGAAAGATGACAGCTGTATAAAAAAGTGCAGAGCACTCAAAGTTAATAGAAGCCATTGTGTGGGGAGACTCAGGAAGACTTGGGATGAGGTGATAAAAGCTGCCCTGCACCTCTCAAAGGCGATGACACAGGACCAAGATCTCTGGCATTATGCAATAATACAGAAGAGCTGCCTCCCCATGAGCACAGGCTGAAGCATACATACAGTATGCACCATTGTCACCTCCCTTCCATACATACACTTCTACATCCAAACACTCTGCCCCTCACATATGCCCATACACCCACCTCCCTGATCTCACACACCTCCCACCAAAGTCTCCAGTCCACACTGTAATGTGGTTGTATAGATTTCACAACAAAAAGCACCCAGTACTCACTGTGAAGTGGTCAGGTAGGTGTTATGACAAAAAGCACCCAGCCCACATTGTAAAGTGGTTGGTGTTAGGAAGGGCATCCAGTTGTAGAAACCAAGCCAAAATCAGTTCTGTATGAGCCAGACATGGTCATCTGACCTGGCTTATCTCACATTGGGACAACTTGTCTAAGCCATGCTAGCATGAAAAAATGTACATTAAATGGTGATGATGATATATATATCTATCTATCTTTCTATCTCTCTCTCTAAACAGGTCTTAAAGAGAATGATATTTCAAAATCAGTGTATCATTATGGAATCTATGTCTGATGGCACCCAAAATATTGTCTCATCTGTTGGAGAACCAATACTGTTCCAGAAAAGTGGACGCTGTAAGTAGCAGCCCTTAGACATTTCTTTAGCCTCTCTCCTTCAAATGCCACATCTTTTTCTTTTCATTTGTCAAAAATATTTTCATATATTTTGGTGAGCGCCATGTCCGAATATTGCCAAAAATCGTTAAACACACTTTTTGGTTTGGTTTTTGCTTCAATATATATATATTTTTTATTGATTGGTCAATCAAAAGATGAAGCATATATATAATATGCACCACCCCACCCACTACCATACATACATCCAGTCCACACTGTAAAGTAGTCATGTAGGTGCAAAAAGCACCCAGTCCACACTGTAAATGTGTTGCATCCAGCTGTAAAAACCAAGCCAAAATTGGTTCTGACCTAACATTTCTCACAACAGGATAACTCGTCTAACCCGTGCCAATGTGGAAAAATGGACATTAAATTATAATTAAAAAAATATGTAGAGAAGAAATTCCAAACTTGGAAGCAGGGACTAGAAAGAAAGGGTCTCAAAGTCAACCTAACAAAGACTAAGGTCCTTGTAAGTAGACGAGAAAACAGAATCCAGATCCCCTCAGGGAAATTGCCTTGCTCAGTATGTAGGAAAGGTGTAGGTAGGAACTCCATTCTCTGCCCCAAATGCAAACAATGGGTACACAAGAGATGTAGCGGGATCTCCGGAAGCTTAACTAAGAATGTAGGCTTCACATGTAGCAGCTGTGCTGGGACAGCAAGCAGCAAACAGCCACAGGAAACAAGCACCACCAAACTCTGGGAGGGCTCTGTAGAAACAGTAGACAGCTTCTGCTACCTAGGTGACCGAATTAGCAGCGGAGGTGGGTGTTCTGAAAGTACAATAACTAGGGTAAGAACGGGATGGAAGAAGTTCAGAGAGCTACTGCTAGCTGCACAAGGCTTTTCCCTCAAAATGAAAGACAGACTGTATGATGCGTGTATACGAACAGCAATGTTACATGGTAGTGAGACCTGGGCGCTGTCTGTGGAAGACTTGCGTAGATTAGAAAGAAACGAAGCCTGCATGCTCCGATGGATGTGTAATAGTAATATACGCGAATGGCAAAGCATAAACGAATTGAGAGAGAGACTGAGCATAAGAGGAATCAAATGTTGTGTGCAGGAGAGGCGGTTGCGTTGGTATTGACATGTGATGCGTATGAAGGATGACAGCTGCATAAAAAGGTGCAGAGCACTAGAAGTCGATGGAAACCGCGGAGTGGGGAGACCCAAGAAGACCTGGGATGAGGTGATAAAAGCCGACCTTACCCAATTACACCTCTCAAAGGCGATGACACATGACCATGACCTCTGGCATCACACAGTAATACAGAAGACCCGACACCCCACGGGTACAAGCCAAAGCTGAAGCATATAGACAATATGCCCCCACACCCTCCCACTGCAAAGTGGTCGTGGAGGTGTCACAAAAAAAAAAGCACTCAGCCCACACTGTAAAGTGGATGTGTAGGCGCCACGGAAAAAAAGCACCGGACACTGCCCACAACAGGACAACCCGTCTAACCCATGCTAGCATGAAAGAACGGACGTAAAACGGTGATGATGATGGCGATGATGTACTGAAGCGAAAACCAAACTAAACTGAGTGTGTTTTACTATTTCTGGTAATATAATTTCTGTTTTAACACACAATTTCATATCGAAAACCTTGCAAAACAAAATAATATTTTCATTATAGACATTATACCCATTGCTTATGTTTATATTTTCTGCCTTCTATGTACCTTTTTTTCCACTTTGTTATAAATTCTCATATTTACACACACAGCACACAGTGTTATATTTTGATAGGGTCATGTTACCAATAAGAACACATGCACTATAGAGTTTTAATATTAGTTAAGTAACAATAAAGAAAACATTAGTTAGGTACCAAATCCACTTGTCATTTGTTAAAGCTCTTTCGTCACACTAGGACCTTCACTTTCTCTCTTCTCTGTCTCCTCTTTCATTTAATTCATTAAAGTCATAGTCACATAATGTGAAAGAGCTTTGATAATTAAAACTGGTTATTAAACTAATCAAGGATTTGTTACCCAACTAATAATACTTTTTGATTTAGACATAAGGTCAAAAATTTTGGGAGAGGGGAAAGTTAATTAAATCAATCTTAGTGCATTACTTCTACTTTATTTTATTGACCCTATAAGGATGAAAGGCGAAGCTAACCTTGGCAGGATTTGAACTCAAATCAGAAAGAGCCGTAACTTTATGCCATAAAGCATGTTGTCCCTGTAACTTTATGCCATAAAGCATGTTGTCCGATGCTCTACCAAACCACTGCCCTTGTTACCAAACTAATAATAAAACCAAACTGAAACAAAGGTGCACATGTTTTTAGTGGCAACATGACTCTCCCAGATTATAACAATATGTGTTTCAATATATGATTTTAAAACATCTTGCAAAACAAATACAAATGAAATTTGTATATGCATGTTAGTGAAAGATGGCAGTAAATGTAGAGGCTGTGTGGAGCCTAGAAAGGAATGAAGCAAGTATCAATAGACTGAGAGAAAAACTGGGTATAAGAGGAATCAAATGTAGTGTACAAAGGAGAAGACTACTGATACAGAGATATGATGCATATGGATGTTGTTGGGTGAAGAATGACCAGGAATTGCCAGTGGAAGAAAACTGCAGTAGAAGAAGGCTGATATCTGAAAGATACGAAGTTTGATGCTTGTAGCGACTACTGGAACCTTACTTTTCCATGACTAGCGGTCTTTACCCTATTCTATAAGCTATTTTATAACAACTAGTTGTGCCTAAGGTTATTTTCTCTGCTTCAACATCCTATATTTTCTATAAACTTTATATATAAATATATTGATTGATTGTTTTATCTTTCCAGCTCTAACAGTCGGATTTGGCGGAAGAGTTGCCAAAATATTACACTCTGACCTAGCAGCTACAAATGGTGTTGTTCACATCATTGATCGAGTTCTCTGGACAAATAATGACCCTCTTCAGCCATCTGCTCCATTAATGACCCTCTCTAGTATTCTATGTTTCAACATGCTCTCCTCACCAAACTTCTATTAGTGACCCTCTCTAGTATTCTATGTTTCAACATGCTCTCCTCACCAAACTTCTATTAGTGAAACATGAACAAAAATTCAAATAGAATAATTTTATATTGTAAAAAGTGTGAATGCAAGTCTAAAATATTATAAGATAATCTCAGTGTGTTTGTGTATTTTATGTATGTGTGTGTGTACATGCTTGTGTGTGGTTGTTTGTATGTACACACATTTCATTCCAGGAGATCCTCCATCAACTTCATTAACCCTTTAGCTTTCACATTACTCTTATATACTATTATATTTTCATGGTAAATGCTTTATCTCACATAATATCGAATCTATGAGATTTTGAAAGTATTTATTTTGAGAACAATACCTTAACATCAGTTTGAGTGACCAGTTACAGCCAGTTTCAACAGAAAAAGGTAAAGAACTCTGGCCGGTTTGAACATTAAAGGGTTAAAGTTCTTGAAACAAGTTTGTTTCATTGAGTAGTTTGATGAACTCAGATATTGATAACACTTCTTTGCCTCATCAACAGTTCAGAATTTTTGTATATTTTTACCATGGATCCCGATATCTTCTGCTTCATTTGGCAAACAATAATTTCTTTTAACATCCATATGTTCATTATACTTGATGTGCATAGATGAAGTTTCATAAGAGAGAAGCTTTGACAATATCTTCTATTTCTATGTTTGTCTATTGTATCCTCCATCATGATTAACTCCAACCCCCTTTAAACATCTGAGTGTGTATTCCTGCATGTGTACCCTTCTATATTCTCTTTTCACTATTTAAGGCATTGAATTGACTTTCCTGAATGCTTTTGGGGGCAATGGTTTACAGCTAGATGTCAATATTCAGGGATTCAATGAACCTATTTTAAACAAATACTCATTAAACATGGCTGAAGAAAAATGGAAAAGTTGAAAGACAAGAAAATATCCAAATGAACAAAATAATTGTTTCTACTTTAGGCACAAGGCCAGCAATTACCCAGTGCATTACTGGTACTTTATTTTATCGACCCCGTAAGGATGAAAGGCAAAGTCAACCTCGTAAAGGGATCGTAAAGGGACGTAACTATGCTGGAAAGCATGGCATCCGACGCTCTACCGATACTGCCAATCCACCGCCCTCAATGAACAAAATAATGATTGAGTGTAAAGGATTTAATGTATGGAGGAGTGTAAAGGATTTAATGTATGGAGGAGTGTAAAGGATATAATGTATGGAGGAGTGTAAAGGATTTTTGTAAAAAATATCTAAAAAAAAACAAGCCAATCAACCAAAATATTCAACAAAATCTTTTTTCTGTCACTTTTAATAATACCAAAATTTATTAATAAAAAAAAACAAAAAAACTACAGGCTTTGACCCGCTTATGATGGATCTTGACCTGCTAGAAATAGCAGCCCTCAAACCACACCATTCTTTCTAATTTTTCCCAACCACTGAGCAAAACATTTCATGTTTTGAGCAAAAATATTTAAATTCAAAGTTACTGAGTGAAGTAAAACAATCTTTTGACAGCATGTGTAATATAGAATAGACTGATGTCTGCTGAACAACAACCAAAGGTTAGAGTTCACGTCACAGCCTACAACAACAACCAAGGGTTAGTGAGAGTTCACAGCCAACAATAACAACCAGGGGCACATTAGAGAACATAGAGATAAAAATTATATCCACACACAGAAAAGATGCAATGCTCAGACAAATCACAGAGGAAACAAACATAAAGAAACTCCAACCAAAATTAAACAGAAAACATGGGTGGAATGGCAACATCACAACTAGTAATTAAGGACAAAATGAAGACATACAGACACACAAAAACCAAACTAACAAAACAAATCAGACACACACAGATAGAACAAACAACCAGCTAGTGACAAGTAAATAAACACCTGTTCTTCTAGCCCTTACCAGCCCCAACAAACTCTGCCATTATTGCTACTACTGACCTAGCCCTGAATTCTTTTACCATTATGTATGGATGAGCTGAGCATTAATGGAGCGACCCCGAATTAATAAATGAATATGAATCCACGAGTTACTAAGCACCCATGCGAAGCTTTAATTCAGAGACAGGAAGCATATACCCAAAAATTCACCATTTTCCACGAATGATGGCAAATGCCCAAAACTCTGAGTTGGAACCATCAATGTAAGCACAATGAAAGGAAGAGCAGGAGAAATCGTAGAGATGCTAGAGCGAAAGGAAATTGACGTATGCCGTGTGCAAGAAACTAGATGGAGAGGAGAGTCTGCTAGTTTTTGTAGGCAAAAATCAGTGCTACAAATTTTTCTGGGTGGGAAATGACAATGGGAGGGTTGGTGTACGAATATTATTAGCTGACAAATGGGTAGATAAGGTAATCTCAGGAGACTTTAACGAACACATTGGGAAACACCATGATGGCTTCTATAGAGTCCATGGAGGCTCCGGGGTTGGCACAAGAAATGAAGATGGCTTCAGGCTTCTAGAATTCTGCAACACCAATGACATGTCGATATGCAACCCAAACTTTAAAAAACCCGACAATCATCTGATCAGGGGAGCATTCTAGTCAGATAGATAGCCGGCGGGTGGATCAGTGAGGGCATCCTCTTTGGGGATCACCTGAACCTGGCGAAGAATGGACCGCATGTCCAAGATGGAGACTGCAAAGCTTGCAGCATCGAGGCTGACATTCACCACCTCCGACTTGGCCGAGTTGACCTGGAGGCCGATTCCCGCCAGGGCAGGAATGGCCGATTGAAGGTCATGACCGATTGAAGGTCATGGCAGACCGTCCGTACGGGCCCACCCAATGTAGCATCATCCAGATACCAAACGTTGAGAGGGAATGGTGTTCTTCATGGTCTTCAAGGATTGTCAACACAGTATCTATCTCAGATATCGCACTTCCGGCAAGCTGTTTAACCATAGGCATCTCATTGCCAACACTAAGGTACTGAGTACGTTGATCAGGGAATTTTTATATGCAGATGATTGTGATCTCTTTGCACACTCCCAGAGTGACGTGCAACACCTTATGAATTCTTTTTCCAATGCGTGCAGTGCTTTGGGACTGACAATCAGTCTGAAGAAGATTGCCGTCATGTACCAACCTGCTCCGGATAAATTTTTCAATGAACCATCCATACACGTATATGGTCAAAAGCTGAAGGCTGCTGACACATTTGTGTATTTGGGGAGTACTCTGAGTGTGACCTGCTCTCTGGATGCAGAAGTTGGTCTACGTGTTAGTAAGGCAAGTAAGTCATTTGGAAGGCTCAACGACCGTCTTTGGTGCAGGCAAGGAATCACAATGAGGACCAAGGTGAGAATGTATGCTGCATGTGTACTGTCAGCTTTGCTGTATGCTGCTGCTTGCCATGACCTGAGGTAACTAGTGATGCTCGTGAGGGCGCTTGGCTGTTGCAGGACCTCTGTCTCGCCATCACCTGAGGTAACTAGTAATGCTCCTCGTGAGGGCGCTTGGATGTTTCCGGATCTCAACCATGCCATCACCCGAGGTAACTGGTGATGTTTATGAAGGCGTGTGGTTGTTGCAACAACTCAGCTTCGCCATCACCGAGGTATTTGGTCATGCTCCTCGTCAGGGCGCTTGGATATTGCAGCACCTCAGCCTCACCATCACCTGAGGTAACTGGTGATGTTCACGTGAGGGCGCTTGGCTGTTGCCAGAGCTCACCCTTGCCATCACCCGAGGTAACTGGTGATGCTCCTGAAGGCGCTGGGCTTTTCCAGCACCTCAGTCTCGCTATCACCCGAGGTATCATCACCAGTTACCTCGGGTGATGGCGAGGGTTAGATCCTGCAGCAGCCAAGCGCCCCTACGAAGAACATCACCTGTTACCTCGGGTGTTGACGCGGCTGGAGTGCTCGGATAGCCAAGTACCCTCACGAGCATTACCAGTTACCTTGGGTGATAGCGAGACTGAGGTGCTGCAATAGCCAAGCGCCCACACGAGCATCACCATTTACCTCGAGGGTGAGATCTGGCAACAGCCATGCATCCTCACGAGGAGCATCACCAGTTACTTCTGCTGATGACAAGGCTGAGATGCTGGAATAGCCAAGTGCTATCACGAGGAGCATCACCAGTTACCTCGGGTGATGGCGAGGCTGAGGTGCTGGAATAGCCAAACGCCCTGATGAGGAGCATGACCAGTTACCTCGGTGATGGCGTTGTAACAGCCAAGCGCTCTCACAGGCATCACCAGTTACCATCTTTCATGTATACCGACTGTTACGCCGGTTCGTATAAGTAGTTTCACTTCACTTCACATTGCTCCAGTACACCTAGTTACACATAGACAGATACATACATACACATATATGGTGGCTGCCAACTCGTTTTCGAGTACGGCCACTACTTTATATCCATGTAGGAGAACTCCTACCGATACGCTGAACGAGTGTGACTTTTTAGTCCAGCCAGCGACTTGAAAACTCTGGTACAGACACTACACTTGTGACAATTATTGACACATAGTGCTGGGCCCATGGTACCATGTGACGACAAGTGCAGAGAGATCTCCAGATATAAAGCAATGCCTGTGCCGTGAAGCTTTTATAGTGAGCAAAGGCACTGCACAAAGCCAATCCCACTCTCTTAACCAAGATGATATTTACCAAAAAGAAGAACAAGTCAACATCATTGGATACCATCAGGGTTGCAGGTGTTATATCAGAGTTTTCCTTCCCCTAGAATTCTGCCTTGACAAAGGCTAAGGGGTAATCTCTTTTGGATGGCCATTGACTCTTAAGAGCTCCTTTGCCCTTTGACAGGTTTTGTTTTTAGTCCTGCAGGATGTCCAAAGTCACCCTCCTCACCAAGAAAGCTTGGTGGGGTTGCCAGTTTAGTCGCCAACGACCAGACCATGAGACAGGTTGTACTGGGATACATGTTACCAGTAGCAACAACTGGTGACCTGACATATACATACATACATACATGCATACATATACACATACATACATATATACATGCATACACACATACATATATATACATATACACATATACATACATATACACATGGTGGCTGCCAACTCGTTTTCGGCCACTACTTTATATCCATGTAGGAGAACCCCTACCGAAGCGCTGAACGAGTGTGACTTTTTAGTCCAGCCAGCGACTTGAAAACTCTGGTACAAACACTACACTTGTGACAATTATTGACACATAGTGCTGGGCCCATGGTACCATGTGAGGACAAGTGCAGAGAGATCTCCAGATATAAAGCAATGCTTGTGCCGTGAAGCTTTTATAGTGAGCAAAGGCACTGCACAAAGCCAGTCCCACTCTCTTAACCAAGATGATATTTACCAAAAAGAAGAACAAGTCAACATCATTGGATACCATCAGGGTTGCAGGTGTTATATCAGAGTTTTCCTTCTAGAATTCTGCCTTGACAAAGGCTAAGGGGTCATCTCTCCCGGTGATTTTGGATGGCCATTGACTCTTAAGAGCTCCTTTGCCCTTTGACAGGTTTTGTTTTTAGTCCTGCAGGATGTCCAAAGTCACCCTCCTCACCAAGAAACCTTGGTGGGGTTGCCAGTTTAGTCGCCACATATACACATACATACATACATACATATACATATACATACATATACACACATACATATATACACATACACATACATATATACATATACACATATATACACATATACATATACATACACATATATACATACACATACATACATACATATATATACATACACATACATAGATATACAGATACATCATCATCATCATCATCATTTCGTATAAGTCCGCTTTTTCCCTGCTTGCAAGGGTGGGACGGGAACTGATTCTGGCCTGATTTCTACAGCTGGATGCCCTTCCTAACACCAACCTCATTTACAGTGAGTGCTGGGTGCTTTTTTGCCGTGGCACCTCCACGACCACTTTGCAGTGGAATGATAGGGACCCCTGTCCCTATCATCTCATTTCTACAGCTGAGTAAACTGGAGCAATGTGAAATAAAGTATCTTGCCCATGCATACATATATATATATATACATATCAGTCCCCATACACATACATATATATACCAGTACTCATATATATCAGTACTTATACATTTGTACTTATATATCAGTATTTAAACATGCACATATATATATATATATATATATATATATATATATATATATATATATATATATACCAGTACTCATACATACACACATATATCAGTATTTATACATTAGTATTCATATATTAGTACTTAAACATACATACATATATATACCAGTACTCATATACATATATATCAGTACTTATACACATACATATATATATCAGTACTTATACACATACACACATATCAGTACTCATACATATACACATATATATATATCAGTACCCATATTCACATACACATATACATATATATATATACCAGTACCTATATACATACACTTATCAGTACTCATACATATATATATACCAGTACTTACACACACACATATATATATATATATACATATACATCAGTATATATATTATTTCATATTACTCAGCTGTAGAAATGAGATGACAGGACCGGGGCCCCCACTGCAAAGTGGTCGTGGAGGTGCCACGGCAAAAAAGCACCCAGCCCACACTGTAAAGTTGACGTGGAGGTGTCACGGAAAAAAAAAGCACCCAGCACTCACTGCAAACGGGGTTGGCGCCAGGAAGGGTACCCAGCTGTAGAAACCAATCCACAATCAGCTCCCGTCCCACCCTTGCAAGCATGGAAAAGCGGACGTATGATGAAGATGATATATATATATATATTAGTATATATATGCACATACATATGTACACATATACACATACATATATGTACATATATATACACACATATATATCAGTGTACATATATATAAACATAAATTATCGAGATTCGCATTTCGGCCCACGAAATAACGAAAAACAACCTCCGAGATGTGAGGCAAGTGCTCAATGGTTCAGATGAACCAGAGCTATAACAAACGTTAAACGCCAAACACACTGAGACGATGGTTAAACAATCATTCGCATAGCCAAAAAAACGATCAAGTAATTCGGGTATTGAAAATTTACCCGGACCCCTGGAAGGTTGGTAAAATCCAGTATTTGGGTTTCTGCGGCTTCTAAATCAAGTACCGTCCGCTTACATAAATAATGTCAGGCTTCTGGTAAGATGATTGAACAAGGAAGCCACTTTCTCAATAGGTTTTAGTTCAATGTTAATACAAGGACTGACTATTGCTGACTCCACGTGGGGATCGGCAAGGGAGGCAGCCTCTATATCAGGCGAATAAATTCAGTTATGTATATTTTTGCAAGAATGCAAAAACATCACAAATCGAATAGAGTTCTCAACAGAAGGGTTAAAATTAACATAAGCTATTCATCAGTCAATAGAATCAACTAAAAAATCAAGAAAATTAACTGGTCAATAGCTAGAGTCTGGAGATAAATACAAACATAAATTATCGAGATTCGCATTTCGGCCCACGAAATAATGAAAAACAACCTCCGAGATGTGAGGCAAGTGCTCAATGGTTCAGATGAACCAGAGCTATAACAAACGTATATATATATATACATATATATATATATATATAAATGAATATTTATTCAATTTAAAGCGCCAATTATCTATATATAACAAGTTATCAATTTTTCTAGGGATAGGGAAATTTTCAGTTTGTTTTTATATTTTCACTTCATTTTTTACTTTCTATTTAATACAGTCTTTGGTCCAATATAATCCTGACACAGTATTTGAACCAGTTTACCTCATATATATGTATGCACACACAACACTCAAGTTTCCCCATCTACTGCCATTTCATTCATATTTATTGTTTAATTAACTCTGGTCTAATTCATCAACTATTGTTAATTATATTATTACGTAGATTTCTTATAAAATCTAGTGCTTATATACGTGTATATATACGCATATATATATACACGCAAGAGGGAGACACTGAAATATATGTAAAGAGAGGGGGAGAAATAAGAGGGAGATAGAGTTATAGAAGTAAAGAGAGGGGGAGAAATAAGCGGTAGATAGAGTAATAGATGTAAATAGAGGTAAAATGAGTAAGAGATAACTCGAGAAGTGCGGAGAGGGTGAGATTCGAACCATGTAAAGTCGTTGGCCCCTGAGGTTCGTAAGCAGGGCTGCTACTGACTGAGCAACGCGGGCAGCAAGGCAAATCGATATAAATTAACGCTTATATCGATAAAAAAAAACAAAAATTTCCATGTCGCCATCTTGTTTGTTGTTTTTATTTGACGTAAACATTTCGCTGCTCTAGCGTGTTATTTCCAATTAGATTACACTTAATTCCATTAAACATTCATTCTTGGTCTCGTGGTAAACTATTTCATCTATATTTATATCGCTGTTACAGCCTTTTATTTTTACATCTTTCACATATACCGGTCGTATAAGTAGCTTTATAACAAGAAACGATGATATAACTCCGCAAAATGTGTTCTTGAGCAAGACACTTCACTTCATATTGCTCCAGTACACCTAGTTACACATAGACAGATACATACACAGATAGAAATAAGAGGTAGATAGAGTGATAGATGTAAAGAGAGGGGGAGATGTAGTAATAGATGTAAAGAGAGGGGGAGAGATAAGAGGGAGATAGAGTAAAAGATGTAAAGAGAGGGGGAGAAGGACGAGTTAGATAGTGTAAAAGATTTAAAGAGAGGGTGAGAGTGTGACACACATTTATCTGTCTATCTCTCTCTATTTTAACACCGGTCGTATAATTAGTTTTATAACACCGCTATATTACCTACATGAAAGAGGTAAATAATTATTTCTTAAATGTATAGAACATGTCTTCTTAAATGTCTTCTTAAATGTATAGAACATGTTTCTTATTTATATTCTTAACATAGCTAGGACCTTATCTCATTTACTGGTCTCTACTTTTAGGACTTTGCTGGTCTCACGTGCCCTCCATCAAGACACACTCGTCCCTTCTCTCATACTAATTACTACACATATGTATATATATTTATTTTAAGAAACCTTACTGACAAATAATATAAAGTGTTTGTAAAGTGGGGAAGAGTAGTTTTACGGTGGGGTTGTTATATAGATATCGTTTTTGCAGTGGGGTTGTGACTGGCGTATAATAATGAGTCACTGTTGATGTATATACAAATCATATTTTGGATATAAGTGAAGTTATTTAAGAGATTTAGTTGTTTTGTATATATTCCAGTTGTTTTCTCCCTGTTTCTTCTACAACAACTACAACAGTACGCGATGGGGCCCACCCACAGCCCCGGCGGACAGAATGGAGAAGGCGTTTCCCCGGAGCAAGGCAAGGGAGACGCGCTTTGGAAAAGCCACTCCAACTCGCGGGGCTCACACCTGCGGCTGGCCAGCTCAGCCCCTATGGTGGTGAGTAAGGAGGTAACCCTGGGGCAGAGGACACCAGAAGTCTCCACTTCCAGGGGTACGACCGCAAACCTGTCGAAGAGCGACCGATATTTGAGGAGTTTGGCCCCCTCAGGCTGACGTGCAGCAGACCCTGGGCCAGTCGCAGACTTCACCAGCTGGGAAGGGAAGCCTGCAGCGTCCAAGCCATGCTTAATGACCTCGTTGAGGGCAGCATGGCGTGGATTGCGGCCGGCACTGTGGTGACGGGAAAGCGGGTGGAGGCCGAAAGAGCCCATGGTGGAACCGCAGCGACATTGGTGTGAGGCCGAGCCTCGGGGAAACGCCGATGCGCAGGCTATGGTTGTCTAGAAGAACAAGTCAACATCATTGGATACCATCAGGGTTGCAGGTGTTATATCAGAGTTTTCCTTCTCCTAGAATTCTGCCGCGACAAAGGCTAAGGGGTAATCTCTCCCGGTGATTTTGGATGGCCATTGACGCTTAAGAGCTCCTTTTCCCTTTGACAGGTTTTGTTTTTAGTCCTGCAGGATTTCCAAAGCCACCCTCCTCACCAAGGTGGGGTTGCCAGTTTAGTCGCCAACGACCTGACCATGAGACAGGTTGTACTGGGATACATGTTACCAGTAGCAACAACTGGTGACATATACATACATACATACATACATACACACACACACACACACACATACATACATACATACATACATACATACATACATACATACATACATACATACATACTACATACATATACACATACATACATACATATATACATATACACATATACACACATATACACATATACACATATACACATATATACATATACACATATACATATACATACACATATATACATACACATACATACATATATATACATACATACACATACATACATATACACATACATACATCATCATCATCTGTAACTCTAATAATCTAACTATCTGTAACACAAACTTTAAAAAACCAGACAATCACTTGATCACCTATAGATCAGGGGAAACACGCCAGTCAGATAGATTATATCCTTACCAGAAGATGTGACAAAGTGTCTGTTGTAAACACTATTTCCCTCCCCCATGAAGAATTCACCTCCCAACATAGCTCATAGTTAGTGACCTCATAGTCAGGACGAGACGTATTCGACAACAGAGGAGGACTACCCTGAGAAGAAGAATATGAAAGTTAAAGGACCCCACAGCCAGTAACAAATTTAAAAGCATATTACTTGATGCTTTTGACAGTAAAGAAGAGCAATTAGAGACGTACAGTATAGAGGAACAGTGTGAATTCCTGAAAGCTAACCTGCTGAAGGCGACAGATGAAATCTGTGGCTGGAGCAGACCTATAGGCAGGAGGAGAGTAACATGATGGTGGAACAGTAAGGTGGAAGAGTCAATCAAGGCCAAAAAGAGAGCTTGGAAAGTATGGCGGGATGGGGGAAGTAGAGAAGACTATCAAGTGGCCAGGAGGGAAGCTAGGCGACAAGTGTACTTTGCA